>CM040806.1:36592599-36612599 GCA_022829025.1 Squalius cephalus | reverse complement strand
CCATTTGCATTAAGCTTTGCATTGTTAGAAACCCAGTCATACTATTGAATGGTCGTGCAACACTCTCATTTTCCCCTGAGACGGGAGAAATCCGTTATTTACCTCTTACACTTCCTCCTACAATGACGCAAAAATTGCCATTTTGCGTCATTAGCTGCTTTCCGACCAAGTAGTTCTAGGAACTGTCCACTTCTAAACAGTTCTAAGAACTTCTCTCCCCCAAACTCGGTTTTGCTGTTTGCGTTCGCACTGGCCAAGTGGCCATAGGAACTGGTAGGAGGGGTAAGGGAGTGACGCAAGCACGCTGACTTTTATTTTGACGGCGCGACAGACCTTTATTTTGGCGGCGCTGAGAACGCCAGAGCAAACAATGCTCGCATTCTTTGTGTTCATTAGTTAGCGATCTGTCTAACAGTACTGTTTAATATCTTATTAGATAGAACTGTTATAGAAAGTAGACAGTATATGGAAAAAGGTTATTAGCCTATGCCGTGTGGTTGATGTCCAGTGTTGCTAGCTGGGCAGAAATACATAATCATGTTTGGCTTGGTCCCCTCAAAGTTGCGTTGGATTTTCTCTTCAGCATAAAGGTATAGAGACCCATATCACTGTTTTCCATGTTTGTATAGTTAGTTTCTGGAGTAAATATATAGGCTATAATCTGTGTGTTTACATTCTATCTGTTTTAAAAATGGCGGGTGCTGGTGTTCCGCGTGCGTTCGGTCATCAGTGTACACTAACGTCACGGGTAGTTCCTATAGTGCTGGTTTAGACCCTACTCTGAAGTAGGACCTAAATTAGTTCCTACAAATGGAGTTCCTAGAACTAAAATCGTTCCTAGTTCCTGCGGTGCGAACACGCCGACATCCGGGTACTTTAGCCAATAGTTCTAGGAACTGTGAAAAGGTTCCTCCGGTCGGAAAGCGGCTATTGTAGGAGGAAGTGTAAGAGGGGGGGATTTCTGTTGAGACTACAAGCACTAGTTCCTCATCTTTCCCAGGGGGCGGGACCCGCTCACGCTACAGACCTATTACAGATCAGTGGGTGGGACTTTACTCTCTGAAACTGAAAGCAATATCCTCCATCTTTTTTGAAGCTAAGCTAACAGGCGCTGTGGAGACAGATGTAAAGTTATGACAATAGCAGAGGAGAGTGCTCAATATGATATAGAAGAAGAGGATTTCGGAAGTCTGATGCTTGAATCAGGTGTTTGTGGCTACCTTTACAAGCCGCATTATAGCGAAGAGCAGCTGTTACGACCCTGTGTTCCACTTGCTCGCCTGCTGGTGGCGTTGTTCTTCATTGAGAGTGCAGGAGATCGCACACACCTGTTCCCTGTTTACCATCTAATCAAGGAGAGGATAAAACCTTGGCCTCCACCACTCTTCTTCGCTTCGTCCAGGGGATTGACGCCCTCTGGAGAATTCACTTTTTGGCGTGCCTTTATTTATTTACAACCCATACCAACCTTTTCTCTTCCCCATTTGGATTATGATTTTTCCCTTTTGATTTTGAACCCTAGACTTTGTTATATTAATTTATCTGTATTTTGAAGAGTAATAAAAACTTGCAAGTCAATTCAGTGTACTTGTATCCTTTATGTACGGTCGAAACGAGCTGGCCGTAACATAAATTGGGGGCTCGTCCGGGATCCTATGGGGGTAGGAAACGTTGGTAAGTATGGGTTGTATGTGTGTATGTTTTTGTGAATGATTACCTTTTATAAATGAGAACTCTGGTTAGTTAGAGTGTTTCCAGCTGGATTGTGAATACAATCCTTCCGACGGAGCACTGTTTGTTGTTTTGTTTTGTTTTGTTATTTTGCCTTTCTTGTTTTTGGAGGTTATCCTGGGTGGAGATTCACTCTCTGTAGGGGGTACGCTTCCGGACCTTCAGTCTGACTGATTGTCGCGGAGCTTAGCGTTTAATGCCGCCCCGAGCCCGGTACATCTCTGAAGACCAGGTAGGATTTAGTTAGTGTTTTCTGAGTTAGGAGCTGGAGTTTTCTCATATTGTAAACGGTAAATCCATTCAACAAAAATAAGTAAAGGTAAGTCATTGTGTTCGTGTGTATAGTGCGGTTTATTCTCGCGCTTGCACTGTGTTTTGACTTGTGGGAAGTCTTCGGAAGTTTTTGTGAATGAGCAGGTTGCGTAAAACTGTGACGTAGTTCCTTTTTGAAGTAGTGGCTTATGGGAGTTGTATTTCGTGTAAACAGCGTCTCACGTGTGTTAGCTAAATTAGTAGTTTCGTTTGTGTTATTGTGCGTATACATATACGGACAAAATGTCTTCGGTGGTCGAAGATTTCTTTGCGTGTCCGTCAGAAGCTTTGCTTGAGAGTTGTACAAAGGAGCAGTTAGTGCAAATTGCCGAACGCTTCAGTGTCGATCTTACTTCTCAGGAAAAGAGGCTGAAGGAAACTATCGTGACTACTTTGAAGCGATCACTTGTTGATAGAGGAGTTATAGAGGTAAGCACTGAGTTAATTACTCCCAATGAATCGTTTGTGTCTACTCCTGCTGATGATTATAGTGAAAGTGAGACAAAATTTCCAGAATTGTCTTTGCAAGAGAAGCAATTGTGTTTAGAGGCCGCGAAGGTTCGTGCTGAACGTGACGATCGCGCTATGAAAGAGCGAGCGGTAGAAAGAGAATTTGAAGAGAGAAAATTAAATCATCAGTTAGCTATGCGAAGAATGGAGCTTGAGATAGAGAGGGAACGTGACGAGAGAGCATTTCAGATAGAGAAGGAACGAGAAGAGAGAGTGTTTCAGATAAAAAAGTTGGAGTTAGAATTAGCAGCAAAGACAGCGCAAGCGAATGTGCCTCCTGTTCTACAACAGCGTGCGAATGCAGGTGAACCTGTGTTTGATGTTCACAGAAATATGAGATTAGTACCGCCATTTTCTGAAAAGGAAGTGGATAAATATTTCTATCACTTTGAACGTGTTGCTTTATCCATGAAATGGCCGAAAAGCTTTTGGACTTTGTTGTTACAGTGTGTGTTCACAGGTAAAGCTCAGGAAGTTTATTCTGCACTCTCACTGGAACAGAGTGGTGAGTATGAAGTGGTGAAATCTGCTGTGTTACATGCATATGAACTCGTGCCTGAGGCATATCGTCAAAAATTTAGGAGTTTGAGTAAAGTTGATGAATGTACTCATGTTGAATTTGCAAGAGAAAAAGAGAACTTATTTGATCGTTGGTGCACTTCAATGAAAGTTACAACTAAAGAGCAGTTAAGAGAATTAGTGCTCTTAGAGGAGTTTAAACATTGTGTTCCTCATGCTGTAGCTACGCATGTCACTGAACACAAGGTGAATACACTTTCTGAAGCTGCTATCATGGCTGATGAATTTGTGTTAACCCATCGTGGGTCATTCAGTTCGGTCGGTCTTAAAACCAACGATATGAGTAAGTCTAAGTTTTGCTTTCAACCTAAGACGAAATCTCCTGTGATGAGTAGGAATATTAAGGCGACAGTTGCTGAACATGCTAGTAAATCTGTACTCTCACGAGACATGGTTTGCTTTTATTGTAAAAAGCCTGGTCATAAAATATCTGACTGTCTTATTCTCAAGAAGAAAGAGAGATTGTCGAAACCTGTTGCTTTAGTTTCTACTTCACCATTCACTGTTGATACTCGTGATGAGAAAGATTGTCATTTATCTGGTGCTAGTGATAAATCTGTTGATCAGTGTATAACTTCTTCCGTTGATTATACACCTTTTATCACTGAGGGAAATGTGTCATTGCCTGGTTCAAACGAAACGGTGCCAGTACGTCTTCTTCGAGATACAGGAGCCGCGCAGTCGTTTCTTTTAGAAGGAATTTTGCCTTTGACTTCTGAAACCGCTACTGGAACTCATGTATTAGTGCGAGGTTTTGAGATGGGGTTTGTTGAAGTGCCTTTGCATCAAATCCATCTTTCCTCTTCCATTGTATCTGGGGATGTAGTAGTTGGTGTTCGTTTTGCACTTCCAGTCCCTGGGATTACATTTATTCTGGGAAATGATTTAGCTGGTGGGAATGTTTGGGGACGGAGTGGTGTGGCAGCTCCGCCCATAATAGCATCTATACCTAGGAAATCTGATGTTGAAAACTGTAGAGAATTTCCTGATTTGTTTCCAGCTTGTGCAGTTACTCGATCAATGGCTAAACCCCTGTCTGAAAACCAAGTTGAAGTTCCACTGCATGACACTTTCTTTTACACTGTTAATACAGGTAAGCCAGGATCTGATGTGTCTAAATGTCTTGAGCAAAGAGACTTGAAGTCCTGTCCTTTGTTGTCTTCTGACCAGAAAGATTCAACAGTGCTACAAAATGAATCTGCTAATACATCTGAGGTTCTATCCACTCCTGAGAAAACCAATGTTGATCTCTCTGATGTTGATGACTGTTCTTTGACTTCTTTGTTACAGATCTCTCGAGAGGATTTAATTAGAGCTCAACAGAGTGATGACACTCTTAAACCTTTATTTTCTGCAGCAGGGTCTAAGAAGTGTTCTGATCCTCTGTCCTCCTCGTACTTTCTTGACGATGGTCTGCTTTGTCGGACAGTGGTCCTGCATAAAGATGTTTCTCTGGAACCTAAAACTCAGATTGTGCTTCCTTTCACAGTGAGAGACTCTGTGTTGCATTTGGCTCATCAAGGACTTGCTGGTCATACCGGAGTTCGTAAAACATATGATCGTGTCTTGCGACAGTTCTATTGGCCTAAGGTAAAACGAGATGTGGCAAAACATATTCGATCTTGTCATACATGCCAGATCACCGGTAAGCCAAACCAAAAAGTGCCTGTTGCTCCATTGCAGCCTATTTCTGTCGTCTCCACTCCTTTCGAGCATTTGATAGTTGACTGTGTTGGTCCTTTGCCCCGGTCTAAGACTGGTCACCAATATCTTTTAACCGTCATGTGCCAGACTACTCGTTATCCTGCTGCTTATCCGTTAAGGTCCATCACTACTAAATCTGTCTTGAAGGCCCTCACTAATTTCATGTCGACCTTTGGAATTCCCAAAGTTATTCAATCCGATCAGGGTTCGAACTTCATGTCAAAACAGTTCTCAAAAGCCCTGCGTCAACTTCGAGTAAACCACAATATTTCTAGTGCCTATCATCCGCAGAGTCAAGGAGTTCTTGAGAGGTTTCACCAAACCCTGAAGTCCCTTTTGAGGTCATATTGTGTGGAACTCGATGCGGATTGGGAAGAAGGTCTGCCGTGGATGTTATTAGCGATACGTGAGGTAATCCAAGAAAGTCTTGGGTTTAGCCCAAATGAATTAGTGTTCGGACATGTAGTGCGAGGACCTACGGCTGTGTTAGCTGAGGAGTGGCGAACGTCTAAACCTTCTGAAAACATTTCAGATTATGTGAGTGGATTCCGGCGTAGACTGTATGAGGCACGAGCTCTCGCTAAAAAGAAGTTGAGTAAATCTCAAATAAAAATGCAACAACATTTTGACAGAAAAGCTAAGCTGAGAGAGTTTCAGGTGGGTGATCAAGTACTGGCTTTGCTGCCTCTACCTGCCAACCCCTTTCAGGCTAAATTTACAGGCCCCTACAGTGTAGCTAAACGTCTTTCCGATAATAATTATCTGTTGAATACTCCTGACCGGAGGAAAAAGTACAAGTTTGTCACAGTAACTTGCTGAAATTGTATATAGCTCCTGTTCGTTCTGTTACTGTTAATGTGGTCAACTCTTGTGACTCTTTTTCAGAATCGTCTCCTCTCTTTCGTAGCACGAGTGGGGATTCTTTAGAGAATGCTGATGAGGATGAGAGTTTCCTTTCTCGAGAAAAGGTCGACGGGCGACTTAAAAACTCTGAGATTCTTCTTAACCAGATTAAAGAACTTTTTTCTCGTTTAGCAAAGGCTAATCTTACCGTTAATCTCGCCAAGTCTGAGTTCGCGAAGGCAACCGTTACCTATTTGGGTAAGGTAGTGGGGAATGGTTGTGTAAAGCCCATTGAGACTAAGGTTGAAGCCATTTGTAACTTTCCAGCTCCCACCACTCGTCGTGAATTGCGACGGTTTCTCGGCATGGTGGGATATTATCGGAACTTTTGCGAGAATTTTGCCAGTGTAGTCTCACCTCTCACCGATTTATTGAGTCCGAAAATGCCTTTTTGGTGGTCTGAGACATGTCAGCAGGCTTTTGAAAATTGTAAGGCTTTGCTGGCATGTGCCCCTGTTTCGACAGCTCCAAATTTTGAAAAGTCTTTTAGTCTTGCAATTGATGCGAGTGCTTGCGGTGCAGGCGCTGTTCTCTTGCAGGAGGATTCGAACCAGGTTCAACATCCTGTAAGTTACTTTTCTAAGAAATTTAATCGACATCAACAGGTATATTCCACCATTGAGAAAGAGGCTCTTGCCCTAGTGTTGGCCGTACAACATTTCGAGGTATATCTAGGGTCAATTGCTGCACCGATTATCATTTACACGGATCATAATCATTTAGTCTTCTTGAATCGGATGAGGAATCGAAACCAGCGACTTATGCGATGGAGTCTCATTTTACAACCTTTCCATCTTGAGATTAAACATATTCGAGGAAAAGACAACATTATAGCTGACACACTTTCTAGAGCGTAAAATCGTGATCTCTGCGTTGCCTGTTCTTCTCTTTCTTTGCATCTCTAGGGCCCAGAGGTGTTGAAGAATGAAGAGAAGACGACGTTCCATTGGATCACCAGAACTTTTATTGTTTGTTCTGGGAAGTGTTTAACTGTCTTTTCTTTGTTTTTTTAGATTCGTTACCGAATCTTTTTTTGATGAGGGAGGTGTTACGACCCTGTGTTCCACTTGCTCGCCTGCTGGTGGCGCTGTTCTTCATTGAGAGTGCAGGAGATCGCACACACCTGTTCCCTGTTTACCATCTAATCAAGGAGAGGATAAAACCTTGGCCTCCACCACTCTTCTTCGCTTTGTCCAGGGGATTGACGCCCTCTGGAGAAGTCACTTTTTGGCGTGCCTTTATTTATTTACAACCCATACCAACCTTTTCTCTTCCCCATTTGGATTATGATTTTTCCCTTTTGATTTTGAACCCTAGACTTTGTTATATTAATTTATCTGTATTTTGAAGAGTAATAAAAACTTGCAAGTCAATTCAGTGTACTTGTATCCTTTATGTACGGTCGAAACGAGCTGGCCGTAACACAGCCGAGGCAGAAGACCTGCCTGCCGCGGACGAGGAGCCCGGACTGGCTCGAGTTAGGGCGGACTGGTGGCGCCGGTGATCTCACTATGCAACTCATAGACTGTAAGATGCAACTACGAACACAGAGATAGAGTCCGTCTGCGGCAAAGAATTTCAACGATGACAATTTCTCCTGGACGAAATCTCTGAATCAGACGAGGACACGGACGTTTGTGTTGAGAACTATCCTAGTTTCGCACCGCATATGTTCTGACTGAACATCCAGGTACCATGCAATAATTCACCTTTTCGAAAGAAATACAAACGAGGAGTAATGCACTAATGAGTTCGCCAACTAACTAGACATTTTGTGTGAATGTGAAATTAATTTCAAGCTCTGGTGGTAGCTAGCCTTGTAGACGGAAGAGTGATTTCTCTTATAGGCAGATATGCGCTTTCTGGATTAGTGGGAGTGGCTTGCGGAGCTGTGCAATGTGGTGCATTGTGGGAGTTGTTGTCTTTCATACAAATGCGTCCTGAAGTTATTTTTTGTCTTTCCTCGGTCACGAAGGCACCAAATTCTAAATTTATTTTACATTTCGACTACATATATTTTTTTTTATTATTTATTTGATTGGGACAGTGCAATTTAATGAACATAACATGGAGTACATGCATGTAAAAATGCCGGATTTTAGCCAAGGGCTAATTTCCATCCGTAGTCCCACGGGCTAGGATCACACAACTAACAAAAACAGTACAGAATAAAATTTACATCTACAGTCAATTCGCTATGTATATATGCAATATATGACCCACTTTAAATAAAAAACAATGTTCAAATGGGTGGAATGCCCCTTTAAAGGAGTCGTTCACTCCAGAATGAACATTTCCTGATAATTTACTCTCCTCCACGTCATCCCAGATGTTCATGTCTCTCTCTCTTCAGTGGAGAAGAAATGAAGGTTTCTGAGGAGAACACTCCAGGATGTTCCTCCATATAGTGTCTTCAGTAGGGTCCAGCGGGTTTGTAAGGTCCGCTATATTGGTCCAATCTCGGTTCGCCAATACACAGGGAAGGTCTCACGTGTTCTGTCCTCACTCATGCAAAGTATTGGTTGGTTAAATTTGTAATACATTAATCATATGTATTTACTCGTTACTTCATCTGACTCTATAAATGAAAGGTTTTAATGATATCTGTGGATCATTAATCATGAGTGAATGTTTGACTATTCAGTTTAACTCTTCAATGAAAATAATATCAAAGTCAGTTAGAATAATCAAATGTAACAATTTATTATGTCAGGTAAATGTATCGTGCCAATTTCATAATCAAGTTAATCATAATCAAAGATAATCGATACGAAACATCAAATCCTCTGGAATAGAGAGAAGATGCAAACCCAACTTTAAGAAATGCGTGAGGCTGAGAGATCGCTCTCTCTCTCTCTCAGCCTCACGGGCCGATCTGAAGTGCAGAAGAGGCCCCGATCTCCCTGCTGCGTTTCCTTATATAGTAGGGGTGGGCAAAAAAATCGATTCACATATGAATCGCGATTCAAACTTTACCGATTCAAAATCGATTCATAGAATTCCAAAAATCGATTCTTGTTTTTTTTGTTTTTTTTTATTGAAATATATATTTTTTGGTATTGTCCTGAAATGAGTCTAGCTTGCCATTCCCATAGATGGCGCAGCATCGAATTCACACTTGCACTACGCCTGCACACTCTTGTCATAGCCAAAAGAAGAAGTGCAGCAGAAGGAAGGCTGGCTGGCTGGCTGTGTGGCGTGTCTGTTTTTATTTCGGCTCCCATTAACAGGTGTGGCCCGAGTCGTGCGGAAAATGCGTGCATGAAATTGAACCGACGCCTATTTTTCTCGCGACACGCAAGCGTGTTGGAAGCGTTTCCAGGCAAAATAGAATGTTTATATATGTCATTTTGACACGAATATTCATATTAATAAATGACATTTTGATGTTTGAAAGTCTAGGTTTAGACATAAATGCAGATATAATGTAGGCTTATTGTATTTTTTTTATTGATTTTCAAAACTTGCACCTGTCAATACAGAACGAAATATTCTGTAGCCTATTTTGCCATCAATAGCCTACTCCTTAAACTACATTTAGCAGTATTGTTTGTTTGATCTGACTACAGCACTTTAAAGCTAAATGTAAAAAAAAAAATTATTTAAGTTTTAATTTAAACTTGAATTAAATGTATTTGAAAGCTGGCCAAAGCTTGGCACTTTGCACTGTTTAGTTGCAGAAGTTTTTATGAAGACAAAGTAATATAAAACTTCATTTAATTTGTTATTTCTTTTCTTTTAAATTGTATGTCTACTGCAATCACACAGGAAAAAGTCAACTACATTTACATACTGTGAATCGTTTTTGAATCGAAAATCGATTTTGAATCGAATCTTGAGACTAAAAATCGGTATCGAATCGAATCGTGAAATTTTCTGAATCGTGCACCCCTATTATATAGTCAGACCTCTTTCACATGGAAACATGTGCTAACAAAAGAAATTCACATCGAGAGGTAGCACCTCTTGGGGGGTGAGTGACCATTTGTCTTGAGAGACCACCTTTCTTTGTGTGTCAGCTATCCATAAACTCTTAGAACCTTATTACCTTGTGTTTTACTTATTCTGAAATGAGACATTGGTACCAGTCGCACTGTGACATTTTAAACGATACCAAACATGAAAAATACTCTGTGATAATCATTCACATTTAACTATACATTTCCTTGGGTGAGTTCAGGTGATCATCTGAGCCTGAGAGAGAGGGGTTGAGGGGAGAGGGAAGGAGATGTAGATTAGATGACTCGGGGGTGAGACTTTCGTCTCGATGGTGCATGAGAGCCAGTTCAAATGGTGATCTCCAGAGAGGTCCTCTTGTCCTCTCAGGGCCTGGTCACCCCGAAACAGACTGTCCGGCATTTCCTAATTTATCAATTCTTACAGGTCGAAGGTCCAGATGTGAGTCTCGGTGCAGCTTCTTGAGCCCTATCCGGACGGGTTAGCTTTACCAGGGTAGATGGAGTACTTTACCACAGGACGTCTGTGATATTAATGGCCCTTTGGCACGGGATAAGAGATCTCAGTAACACTAGCCGTAATCTTTACTGACATTACCCGTGATGATCTCTGAGATGCACAGTCAGACGGGCCTGAGAAGCTCAGGTAGTTACTGTACCCCTCCTCTCCGTGCTACACCTGTCCCGTCCGGAGAGGGCTAAAGAAGCTGCACTGAAACTCACATCTGGACCTTCGACCCGCTGGACCCCATTGAAGACACTATATGGAGGAACATCCTGGAGTGCTTTCCTCAGAAACCTTCATTTCTTTTCCACTGAAGACAGAAAGACATGAACATCTGGGATGAGGAGGGGGAGAGTGAATGCTAGTTCTGGAGTGAGCGGCTCCTTTACCCAGATCACAGCGGTGTGCAGCGCATTAATAACAGAGACGCATCAGATGACCTCGTCACGCAGAAGAGCTGTTCTGATTGGCTGTCACAGATTAGAGTCTCTTACACCCCCATCAGACAGGAGGACCCACACCAGTCTAACACAGCCCCGGCTCCTGGTGCTTCACTGACATGTTGGGCTAGGCTACCCTGCGCTTATGAATTGTAATGTTATTTCTGTAACAGAGGACGAGACACGTGTGAAAGCAATAAATAAACTACACAAATGAATGAATAAATAAATAAGTCCACAAAATTATAACTACATAAATAGATATGCAAATAAAAAAAAATACAAATAAATACATTATTACCTAAATCCATATTTCACTAAATAAATAATGTAAATAATTGAATTTGCGAGGAGATAATTAATTAAATAAAAGGCTACCCTGAGAGCTGAGCTCCTGATGTGACCATGCGCAGGAGTCCTGGAGAGTAGACGACAGTAAAGCGTGTCCTGTTGTTGATCTGGGTCTCCAGAAGAGACGGACCACAGACTGCTCAGCTTCAGCTCCAGTAATGTAAAGTCAGTGATGCTGAGCCCGAGCTGAGGCTCTTCTGTGCCGATTTACAGTTACGACTCTGCTAATGCGCTAACACTGCTGTCGTTAAACCATCATGTCTGATTATAAGCCTCCTGATGTCCTGAAGATGACAGAAAACTGTTTTTTGTTGTTTCATGTTATTTATTTCTATTTATTTTTAATCATTTATTGTATGTTTAATTTCTATTGCCTTAAAAGTTTTTTGCACTCATTAGTTTAGTGGACTCTCTCCTACTGCATGTGCTCTATAGCCGTGCTCTACCTTGAGCTCCTCCTGTCTGCTGTGAGAGACGCGTCCCGTCACGCTTGATCAGTACAAAACACATAAAGAGCCGATCGGAACGCCACACACACACACACACACACACACACACACACACTGAAGCACGTGTGACGCTCGCGCTGTTTGCCTACATGAGGACGCGAATGCATGAACTTCATCTGTTTTAAATACTGTACAAGCTTCATGCTCTCAGTGAATCAGACATGCTTTCTGATGAGTAAAATGTTATGTTGTGAAACAGGTCTGGCCGAGAGCATTACTACTCCGATTCTGAAGGGTATGAGAACACACACACTCCGCAACACACCCCTAGGGGACACACTGCACACATCTCCAGATTAAACACTACACACACACACACTATTACAGGTGTTGCTGAACAGCCGGCTTCACTCAGACTCTGATGGGGAAACGATCTCGAGAGCGTATGTGACGTGTACAGTGTGAAACACAGGCTGATGAGGAACACACACACACACACACACACACACACACACACACACTGATGAACTCACCGAGGAACACACACACACACACACTGATGAACTCACCGAGGAACACACACACGCACGCACGCTGATGAACTCACCGAGGAACACACACACACACACACACACTGATGAACTCACCGAGGAACACACACACACACACACTGATGAACTCACCGAGGAACACACACACGCACGCACGCTGATGAACTCACCGAGGAACACACACACACACACACTGATGAACTCACCGAGGAACACACACACGCACGCACGCTGATGAACTCACCGAGGAACACACACACACACACACTGATGAACTCACCGAGGAACACACACACACACACACACTGATGAACTCACCGAGGAACTGCAGAACGCTACTGAAACCGCTGTAGATCCAGTCGAATATGAAGGACATGTCCGGGCCGGGAATATCTGGAAGAGAGCAGGAGGAACATCATCATCTACAGCTGAGCTCAGGCTTCTGCAGGGTTAGCAAGTCACATTTAAGACCTTTAAGACCTTTAAGACCATAAAGATTGGAATTTAAGACCTCCACGACGTATTGCCAAAATATTAAATATTCAAATCAAAGAATTAATTTTATTTCAATGAATTCAGTAATTGAAAAAGCATTCATTTAATTTAGAGATACATCAGTACCCTTCCACACCCAACACCGCTGACTACACACACGTCACACGCACCACACACACGACCAGCGTCGGCCAATAGAGAGCCTGCGTGTGACTGTGACGTGTGGTGCTGCGCAGATTCACTACGTGAAAAGACCAGAGGCCCAGAGAGAAGGAAATGAAAAGTGGAATAAAGTCGTTATTTTTGTGTGTTTTGCGCACAGAAAGTATTCTCGTCACTTTATAAACTTAAGATCGAGCCACTGGAGTCACTTGGACTATTAACGATCTCTTTAATAACTTCTCTGGGCCAGCAAGTTTCAGTCCCTTAGAAGCCTATGGAGGAGTGATCAGCTCTCAGAGTTACTCAGAAATATCTTCATCTGTGTCCTGAAGATGAGCGGAGGAACAGCATGAGGGAGAGCCATTACTGACAGCATCTTCATTTCTGGGTGAACTATCCCTTTAAAGAACATGTTCTCACTGTGTGTTTAACGGCCTGAACACACTTTCAGCTCGGACGACCTCCTTCACACACTCCACACACACACACACACACTAGATATTAACAGCAATATGTATCTTTATCATTACAGACGCAATATTATCAAGAACAAACAAACGTTTCCATAAAGAATAACTGCACATATCAACGAGCATCAAGCAGCGTATGAGGACTGTGGCCATGGCATCAATCACACACACACACAGTGACGTGTTCTGTTCATCTGCACACACACACACACACACACACACACACACAGTGACGTGTTCTGTTCACCTGCACACACACACACACACACACACAGTGACGTGTTCTGTTCATCTGCACACACACACACACACACACACACACAGTGACGTGTTCTGTTCATCTGCACACACACACACACACACACACACACACACACACACACACACAGTGACGTGTTCTGTTCATCTGCACACACACCAGAGCAGAAGTGAGGGAATGTGAGAGATATGATCATAAACACATGAACTATGACCCGCTCTGGGAGAGTAGCTGGCTCTGTGTGTGTGTGTGTGTGTGTGTGAGTGTGTGTGTGTGCAGATGAACAGAACACGTCACTGTGTGTGTGTGTGTGTGTGTGTGTGTGTGTGTGTGTAGATGAACAGAACACGTCACTGTGTGTGTGTGAGTGTGTGTGTGTGTGCGCGTGTAGGATCATGATCATCTTGAGAGAGTGTGTGATGAGAGTGTGTGTGTGATGACTGAGTGTGTGTGTGTGTGATGAGAGAGTGTGTGATGAGAGAGTGTGTGATGAGAGATTGTGTGATGAGAGTGTGTGTGTGATGAGAGATTGTGTGATGAATGAGTGTGTGTGATGAGAGTGTGATGAGAGTGTGTGTGATGAGAGTGTGTGATGAGAGTGTGTGTGATGAGAGTGTGTGTGATGAGAGTGTGTGTGATGAGAGTGTGTGTGATGAGAGTGTGTGTGATGAGAGTGTGAGAGTGTGTGTGATGAGAGTGTGTGTGATGAGAGTGTGAGAGTGTGTGTGATGAGAGTGTGTGTGATGAGAGTGTGTGTGATGAGAGTGTGTGTGATGAGAGTGTGTGTGATGAGAGTGTGTGTGATGAGAGTGTGAGAGTGTGTGTGATGAGAGTGTGTGTGATGAGAGTGTGAGAGTGTGTGTGATGAGAGTGTGATGAGAGTGTGTGTGTGATGAGAGTGTGTGTGATGAGAGTGTGTGTGATGAGAGTGTGTGTGATGAGAGTGTGTGTGATGAGAGTGTGTGTGATGAGAGTGTGTGTGATGAGAGTGTGTGTGATGAGAGTGTGAGAGTGTGTGTGATGAGAGTGTGTGTGATGAGAGTGTGAGAGTGTGTGTGATGAGAGTGCGAGAGTGTGTGTGATGAGAGTGTGAGAGTGTGTGTGATGAGAGTGTGTGTGTGTGTGTGTGTGTGTGTGTGTGTGATGAGAGTGTGAGAGTGTGTGTGATGAGAGTGTGAGTGTGTGTGATGAGAGTGTGAGAGTGTGTGTGATGAGAGTGTGAGAGTGTGTGTGATGAGTGTGTGTGATGAGAGTGTGAGAGTGTGTGTGTGTGTGATGAGAGTGTGTGTGATGAGAGTGTGTGTGATGAGAGTGTGATGAGTGTGTGTGATGAGAGTGTGTGTGATGAGAGTGAGAGTGTGTGTGATGAGAGTGTGAGAGTGTGTGATGAGAGTGTGTGTGATGAGAGTGTGAGAGTGTGTGTGATGAGAGTGTGTGTGATGAGAGTGTGTGATGAGAGTGTGTGTGATGAGAGTGTGTGTGATGAGAGTGTGTGTGATGAGAGTGTGTGTGATGAGAGTGTGTGTGATGAGAGTGTGTGTGATGAGAGTGTGTGTGATGAGAGTGTGTGATGAGAGTGTGTGTGATGAGTGTGTGATGAGAGTGTGTGATGAGAGTGTGTGATGAGAGTGTGTGTGATGAGAGTGTGAGAGTGTGTGTGATGAGAGTGTGTGTGATGAGAGTGTGAGAGTGTGATGAGTGTGTGTGATGAGAGTGTGTGTGATGAGAGTGAGAGTGTGTGTGATGAGAGTGTGAGAGTGTGTGTGATGAGAGTGTGTGTGATGAGAGTGTGAGAGTGTGTGTGATGAGAGTGTGTGTGATGAGAGTGTGAGAGTGTGTGTGATGAGAGTGTGTGTGATGAGAGTGTGAGAGTGTGTGTGTGTGTGTGTGATGAGAGTGTGTGTGATGAGAGTGTGATGAGTGTGTGTGATGAGAGTGTGTGATGAGAGTGTGATGAGTGTGTGTGATGAGAGTGTGAGAGTGTGTGTGATGAGAGTGTGTGTGATGAGAGTGTGATGAGTGTGTGTGATGAGAGTGCGAGAGTGTGTGTGATGAGAGTGTGAGAGTGTGTGTGATGAGAGTGTGTGTGTGTGTGTGTGTGTGTGTGTGATGAGAGTGTGAGAGTGTGTGTGATGAGAGTGTGAGTGTGTGTGATGAGAGTGTGAGAGTGTGTGTGATGAGAGTGTGAGAGTGTGTGTGATGAGTGTGTGTGATGAGAGTGTGAGAGTGTGTGTGTGTGTGATGAGAGTGTGTGTGATGAGAGTGTGATGAGTGTGTGTGATGAGAGTGTGTGTGATGAGAGTGAGAGTGTGTGTGATGAGAGTGTGAGAGTGTGTGTGATGAGAGTGTGTGTGATGAGAGTGTGAGAGTGTGTGTGATGAGAGTGTGTGTGATGAGAGTGTGTGTGATGAGAGTGTGTGATGAGAGTGTGTGTGATGAGAGTGTGTGTGATGAGAGTGTGTGTGATGAGAGTGTGTGTGATGAGAGTGTGTGTGATGAGAGTGTGTGATGAGAGTGTGTGTGATGAGTGTGTGATGAGAGTGTGTGATGAGAGTGTGTGATGAGAGTGTGTGTGATGAGAGTGTGAGAGTGTGTGTGATGAGAGTGTGTGTGATGAGAGTGTGAGAGTGTGATGAGTGTGTGTGATGAGAGTGTGTGTGATGAGAGTGAGAGTGTGTGTGATGAGAGTGTGAGAGTGTGTGTGATGAGAGTGTGTGTGATGAGAGTGTGAGAGTGTGTGTGATGAGAGTGTGTGTGATGAGAGTGTGAGAGTGTGTGTGATGAGAGTGTGTGTGATGAGAGTGTGAGAGTGTGTGTGTGTGTGTGTGTGATGAGAGTGTGTGTGATGAGAGTGTGATGAGTGTGTGTGATGAGAGTGTGTGTGATGAGAGTGTGATGAGTGTGTGTGATGAGAGTGTGAGAGTGTGTGTGATGAGAGTGTGTGTGATGAGAGTGTGTGTGATGAGAGTGTGATGAGTGTGTGTGATGAGAGTGTGAGAGTGTGTGTGATGAGAGTGTGATGAGTGTGTGTGATGAGAGTGTGTGTGATGAGAGTGTGATGAGTGTGTGTGATGAGAGTGTGTGTGATGAGAGTGTGATGAGTGTGTGTGATGAGAGTGTGTGTGATGAGAGTGTGATGAGTGTGTGTGATGAGAGTGTGTGTGATGAGAGTGTGAGAGTGTGATGAGTGTGTGTGATGAGAGTGTGATGAGAGTGTGATGAGTGTGTGTGATGAGAGTGTGTGTGATGAGAGTGTGAGAGTGTGATGAGTGTGTGTGATGAGAGTGTGAGAGTGTGTGTGTGTGTGTGATGAGTGTGTGTGATGAGAGTGTGTGATGAGAGTGTGTGATGAGAGTGTGATGAGTGTGTGTGATGAGAGTGTGATGAGTGTGTGTGATGAGAGTGTGTGTGATGAGAGTGTGATGAGTGTGTGTGATGAGAGTGTGTGTGATGAGAGTGTGATGAGTGTGTGTGATGAGAGTGTGTGTGATGAGAGTGTGATGAGTGTGTGTGATGAGAGTGTGTGTGATGAGAGTGTGATGAGTGTGTGTGATGAGAGTGTGTGTGATGAGAGTGGGTGAGTGTGATGAGTGTGTGTGATGAGAGTGTGAGAGTGTGTGTGTGTGTGTGATGAGTGTGTGTGATGAGAGTGTGATGAGAGTGTGTGTGATGAGAGTGTGATGAGTGTGTGTGATGAGAGTGTGTGTGATGAGAGTGTGATGAGTGTGTGTGATGAGTGTGTGATGAGTGTGTGTGATGAGAGTGTGATGAGTGTGTGTGATGAGAGTGTGTGTGATGAGAGTGTGATGAGAGTGTGTGTGATGAGAGTGTGATGAGTGTGTGTGATGAGAGTGTGATGAGTGTGTGTGATGAGAGTGTGTGTGATGAGTGTGTGATGAGAGTGTGTGTGATGAGAGTGTGATGAGTGTGTGTGATGAGTGTGAAGGTAAATCAGTAGCAAAACTCGAGAGCACGTAGATGTGAATTTGAGAACTTGTACAATAAATATTCGTACTTGTACATGAACATTTACACTCACAGCTCAAATGAAAACCTGTAAAATAAAAATCTGAAGTTGAATGTTGAAATTTGCACTCGCAAACAATAGTCACAAACCTGTATTCTGAATCTGAAGCTGCAGACAAGTAGACACAAATGTGTAAAATGCCATTCACAGAAATACAACGACAGACACAAACTTGTAATATATATTTTGCGTTTAATCTTACGTTCACATTCACAGTACTTCCTCAAATAGGCACTTGCAGCTTCTCAAATCTGTCACTGCAATTTCAAATTTCGCGCCTTGACTTTTGCTACTCTTTTCACGATATATCAGGTGCAAAACTAACTTGTGCACTTGAAACTCAGAGGCGGTGAGAGAGAACGGGGGGCGGGAGGAGGGGGGGTCAAAGGAGCCGTTTTATTGGTTGGCACCTAGCCAATGAAATGGGAGTTCGATGATGTCACGAAACCCGCGTGCACTGAAACACTAACATGGCTTAATGCATTAGACTGATATTAAAATAAATAAACGAAATTATCAAACTCAGTAAACACCATGCTAATGCATACTACAGAAAAGAAGATGAGCACAGAATATGACGTAAAACATATGACGTATGCCATATATATATATGCCCTATATATATATGGTATAGGCTATATACCATAGACTGTAAAAGACACACACACACACACACACACACGTACGTATATATATATATAATTTATTTATGTTTTGTTTGTTTTTGTGTGTCCAACAGTTAGGCTAGGGTGAATATTTAAAACATTTACATTTTTACATTGACTTACATTGCATATTAAGGTATACATTTTACATTCTTATCAGATAATTTAGGTGCATTTTCATATTGCAATGGAATTGGCACATATATATATATATATATATGAAGAGTTCAGATGCAAAAGCCTCTAAATGCCATTTGAAATTTTCTTATAGAATGATCATTTTTATCAAGCTTGTATATTTAAGTTCAGTAATTTCACTTAAATGATAATTAATAGGTAATCGTCACTGCCATTTAAGTGAAATTATTGAATTTAAATATACGAGCATCTGAACTCTTCATATATATATAGGCTATATATATATATAAGCAAATGTGTGTTCAGTGCAAATAAACTTGCTGCCTAGTGTTTTATTAATAAAGTAACAAATTATGTGTTTTTTTTATTGTTTTTAATTTTTATTTTATAACTGTTGGTCCATTAAGCCTCATTAAGCGTTTTCTTGGGTTTCGAGGAAAACGTACAATTAAACGCGTTGCGTTCATATTCTGTGCTCAATTTTTTTCTGTATAGGCTATGCTTTATGGTGTTTCCTGTTTGGTCTTTTAATACCACTGTCTCAGTTAAACGCGTTGCGTTCATATTCTGTAAAACTATTCCAGTAAAACTAATGATATTTCATAAAAATATTTTCCAAGCGTTTTAAAAAATAGCTGATACATATGCATACAAATGTTTGCATTGTGGCTGGCATTGTTCATTGGTGAGGCATCGACCAATAAAATGACTTCATTCCGACCCCAGCCCCGCCCCCGACTCTGCTCTCTCAAGTCTGCATTTACAAGTGCACGAGTGAGTTTTGCTACAGGCATATCGCAAAAAGAGTAGCAAAAGTCAAAGCGCTAGGATTTGAAGTTGTACTGCCAGATATGAGAGGTTGTGAGTGCCGACTTGTGGTTGTACAACGAAACTGAACTAAAGCACAAAGATAAATGTGTAGTACACAATTGTGCCTGTCATTTTGTTTATGTAAATGACACTTTACACATTTGTAACTATTAATCTGCAACTTCGAATTCAAAACACAGGTGTTCTGAGTATTGTCTGTGTGTGCAAATCGATAGATGCAGCTTTTCACATCAGAGCTGCAAGTATAAATTTCAACTTACAAATACAAATATTAATTTTACAAGTTCTCACATTCAAATTAGCAAGCTCTCGAGTTTTGCTACTGTTTTACCTTCATAGATGAGAGTGTGTGTGATGAGAGTGTGAGAGTGTGTGTGATGAGAGTGTGTGATGAGTGTGTGATGAGTGTGTGTGATGAGAGTGTGTGTGATGAGAGTGTGTGTGATGAGAGTGAGTGTGTGTGATGAGAGTGTGTGTGATGAGTGTGAGAGTGTGTGTGATGAGAGTGTGTGTGATGAGAGTGTGTGTGATGAGAGTGTGATGAGTGTGTGTGATGAGAGTGTGTGTGTGTGTGTGTGTGATGAGAGTGTGTGTGATGAGAGTGTGTGTGATGAGAGTGTGTGTGATGAGAGTGTGTGTGATGAGAGTGTGTGTGATGAGAGTGTGTGATGAGAGTGTGTGATGAGAGTGTGTGTGATGAGAGTGTGTGTGATGAGAGTGAGAGTGTGTGTGATGAGAGTGTGTGTGATGAGTGTGAGAGTGTGTGTGATGAGAGTGTGTGTGATGAGAGTGTGTGTGATGAGAGTGTGTGTGATGAGAGTGTGTGATGAGAGTGTGAGTGTGTGTGATGAGAGTGTGTGATGAGAGTGTGAGTGTGTGTGATGAGAGTGTGTGTGATGAGAGTGTGTGTGATGAGAGTGTGTGTGATGAGAGTGTGTGTGATGAGAGTGTGTGTGATGAGA
>CM040806.1:36577599-36587599 GCA_022829025.1 Squalius cephalus | reverse complement strand
AACGCTTGTGTTGTCCGCGTCGGGTGTTTCGCGACGCTCGTAGCCGAGTTCTTCAGAGTTTGGTCACTTCAGTGACGCGACGCGACGAGCCAGAGCGTCCCAGTGCGTCGCGTCGCTCGATGAAGGCCAAAACCTGTGATCATCATCCGAGTAAAGTTCAGAACTTCAGAACGACCCGTCAGCGATGATCCGAACACACGGGTGAACCGACTCGCGACGCGACTCCTCCGTCAGGCAGCACGGCTCGATCTTCAGGGCTGGTTTCGGTCTGATCGACGGCTGTCAGTGTCACGGCAGATTCAGAGTTTCTCTCAGGGTTTGACACTGATTTATCGATTCGATTCACAAGAGTGGGAGTCGATTCCTTTCTGATCTTGTTTGGTTATATATCAGCTCTAAAGTACATGACATCTCTCAAGTAAATAACCTCCCTGAACTAATGCTGTAAACTATACAGGGAACCTGTCAATCACTATATTACTATAATATTACATGTTAAAACCAACAACTGATCTCCATAAAGACAGTTAAATTGTACGCAAGGCAGCTTTTATTACAGTATTAACGTTATAATATTTAATGAAATAATTATGTTCCTACTCCAAATTTTAAACATTTAATTGATGGCTGTCTTAATTGTTTTAATGACAAAATTATTAAAACATGCACTGAATATTGTAGAACTGGTTCAACTGAGATGATACAGCGATCTGACTCAAACACATTCATTGATCAGTGATTAAACTGACAGAGTGTAAAAGCTGAAACTTTGTTTCATATCTAAGTATCAGAGCATAACGGTTAATGCGATTATTGGATGACAGGAGCTACGAATAATGTTCAGCAAAGTTTTGTTCACACATCAACTGAAAACAGTAATTTACGTCTCCATATCTTATAATCAAAATTACATTAAGATCAAGAACTCGAGTGTTTCTGGCCGTAGCGCTTCAGAGCAGATCCAGCCTTGAGATCTGATCTCCCTGAAGAGGGGCGGGAACACCATAGGGAGGCAGAGCTTCAATAAGAGGGGTGGGAACTCCAGAAGCGGGCAGAGCTTCAATTAGAGGGGTGGAACCTCTAGAAGGGGGCAGAGCCTCAATAAGAGGGGCGAGAACTCCAGAAGGGGGCAGAGCTTCAATTAGAGGGGTGGAACCTCTAGAAGGGGGCAGAGCCTCAATAAGAGGGGTGAGAACTCCAGAAGGGGGCAGAGCCTCAATAAGAGGGATGGGAACTCCAGAAGGGGGCAGAGCCTCAATAAGAGGGGCGGGGACTCCAGAAGCGGGCAGAGCTTCAATTAGAGGGGTGGAACCTCTAGAAGGGGGCAGAGCCTCAATAAGAGGGGTGAGAACTCCAGAAGGGGGCAGAGCCTCAATAAGAGGGATGGGAACTCCAGAAGGGGGCAGAGCCTCAATAAGAGGGGCGAGAACTCCAGAAGGGGGCAGAGCTTCAATTAGAGGGGTGGAACCTCTAGAAGGGGGCAGAGCCTCAATAAGAGGGGTGAGAACTCCAGAAGGGGGCAGAGCCTCAATAAGAGGGATGGGAACTCCAGAAGGGGGCAGAGCCTCAATAAGAGGGGCGGGGACTCCAGAAGCGGGCAGAGCTTCAATTAGAGGGGTGGAACCTCTAGAAGGGGGCAGAGCCTCAATAAGAGGGGTGAGAACTCCAGAAGGGGGCAGAGCCTCAATAAGAGGGGCGAGAACTCCAGAAGGGGGCAGAGCCTCGATAAGAGGGGCGGGGACTCCAGAAGGGGGCAGAGCCTCGATAAGAGGGGCGGGGACTCCAGAAGGGGGCAGAGCCTCGATAAGAGGGGCGGGGACTCCTTAGGAAGGCACTAGGTGTATTGGACATCGGCTGCGGCTGGATGTAACCAATCGGCGAGAGTAGCCGTGTGCAGGCGGGGAAGAGCTGCAAATGGTGACGTGAAGTCGGACACTTTCTGGTTCCCGTAGTGACCACTCACGTGCTGTTTGCATATTTTACCACAGCTGAAGTGAAATAAATGCTATATTTGCCAAATAATAAGCAGATGTTTCAGAGACATTTTCATTTAATACTTTATGTACTGCTTCATACAGCGTCTGCTTGAACAAGAATAAAGTTCAACATAAGCTACTATCAATGAAGTGGACTCTACTTTTTTTAATCAGTTTTAATTTGATAAACATGACACAATATAACATCGCAACTACATGAAAAGAGTGTTTACTGTTATAAAAAAAATTGATTTGTGCGCTTTAGAGGAACTAAAGGTGTTTGAATAAACACGAAACACACGTGATCGTTGTCATGCGGTGAATCTGGCCAATCGTATAACAGCTGTGTCGTCATCAGAGCTCGTGCAGCCACTCTTGAGAAGCTGCACTGGCTGAGTTCTCCGGCTACTCTCGAATCGCTCTCGCCGTACTTTGATGGCACACGTCACAGTCACGTGGCGTCGGCGCTGTATCAAATCGGACAAAATTTCTAACCGGCATGCACTGCTTCAAGTTAGCTGCCGATCGGTCTGCGTAGAGCTGTATGAAGTCGAACAAGCCTCTGATCTCCTTGAAGAGGGGCTAAAACTCCAGAAGGAGGCAGAGCCTCGATAAGAGGGGCGGGAACTCCAGAAGGAGGCAGAGCTTCGATAAGAGGGGTGGGAACTCCAGAAGGAGGCAGAGCTTCGATAAGAGGGGCGGGAACTCCAGAAGGGTGTAGAGCCTCGATAAGAGTGGTGGTAACTCCAGAAGGGGGCAGAGCCTCGATAAGGGGGCGGGAACTCCAGAAGGGGGCAGAGCCTCGATAAGAGGGGTGGGACCTCCAGAAGGAGGCAGAGCTTCAATAAGAGGGGCGGGAACTCCAGAAGGGGGCAGAGCCTCGATAAGAGTGGTGGTAACTCCAGAAGGGGGCAGAGCCTCGATAAGGGGGCGGGAACTCCAGAAGGGGGCAGAGCTTCGATAAGAGGGGCGGGAACTCCAGAAGGGTGTAGAGCCTCGATAAGAGTGGTGGTAACTCCAGAAGGGGGCAGAGCTTCGATAAGAGGGGTGGGAACTCCAGAAGGAGGCAGAGCTTCGATAAGAGGGGCGGGAACTCCAGAAGGGTGTAGAGCCTCGATAAGAGTGGTGGTAACTCCAGAAGGGGGCAGAGCCTCGATAAGGGGGCGGGAACTCCAGAAGGGGGCAGAGCCTCGATAAGAGGGGTGGTAACTCCAGAAGGGGGCAGAGCCTCGATAAGGGGGCGGGAACTCCAGAAGGGTGTAGAGCCTCGATAAGAGTGGTGGTAACTCCAGAAGGGGGCAGAGCCTCGATAAGGGGGCGGGAACTCCAGAAGGGGGCAGAGCCTCGATAAGAGGGGTGGTAACTCCAGAAGGGGGCAGAGCCTCCATAAGAGGGGTGGGAACTCCAGAAGGAGGCAGAGCTTCAATAAGAGGGGCGGGAACTCCAGAAGGGGGCAGAGCCTCGATAAGAGTGGTGGTAACTCCAGAAGGGGGCAGAGCCTCCATAAGAGGGGCGGGAACTTCAGGTGATGGCGGGAACTCCACAAGGGGGCAGAGCCTCGATAAGAGGGGTAGGAACTCTAGAAGGGGGCAGAGCCTCCAGAAGAGGGGCGAGAACTCCAGAAGGGGGCAGAGCCTCCAGAAGAAGGGCGGTAACTCCAGAAGGGGGCATAGCCTCCTTAAGAGGGGCAGGAATTCCAGAAGGGGGCAAAGTCTCCATAGGAGGGGCGGGAACTCCAGAAAGGGGTAGAGCCTCGATAAGCTGAGTTTATAGGCTTGTTCGACTTGAACCGGCGCTGCACAGTCCGATCGGTGAAGGACATCAAAATGCCGCGAGAGCGAATAGAAAGTAGACGGCTCCTTATGCTTTTGAATTGCTCTCGCTGTACTTTGATGTCATAAACCGATCGGACTGTGCAGCGCCGGTTCAAGTCGAACAAGCCTATTGTTACAGAGATATAAGCTGGAATCTCGTGTGTTTGAGCGACGGGGCGTCCCGTCCAGGCCTGGAGAGCCACAGCATGGGAGAGGGTCGTGATGCTGGGTGAAACTAAAGAAGGTCCAGTCTGGGAGTTACGGACGGCCAGAGCTCGGCCATCACATGATCTTCTGGACCGCTTTCCTCCTGAACCATTCTTTAGTGCACTATTCAGCCCAAGCCCATTGGTTAGGATTAGGGGTTAGAATTGGAAATCAGCACTGTGATTGACATGACCAATGAAATCTTTTGAATCGGGTGTGGGGCGGAGTTTGCTCTGAACCTTCTGTCAGTCAGTGAGAGTAAGCCACGCCCCGTTTTGGATTCCCCACCCCCTGTTTAGATCTCCATGCGTCTCTGCGCTTCAGTCTGTGAATCCAGTGCTAGCTGCACTTCCATCCGATCGATTTCTGAAGGCAGCATAGATGTATCCTTCTCTACTGATATCTCACAATCCTGTGCTGTCCATTCTGTGACAGTCAAGCTAAAACAATAATGATGGTGTTTGAATTTTGCGGTTGTCCTCAGAGTTGAGGACTAGTCAATGATGACCTGTTCCCGGTAGTTATTCGCTATTTTAATCATTCATCACTGTGTAATGTTTGTTTGTGCCGCAGGTCCGTCTCAGAATCCCGTGGGTGTTTACTCCTCTAACCAGGGCCTGATGGCTCCGCCGCTGACGGGCTTCATGAACAGCCTGACCACCAAAGGCCTGCCTCCACCCGGCCCGAACCCGTACAGCACCGGCCGGCACCAGCCCGAACCTGTGGCTCCGCCCTCCAGCAGCTACTCCCAGCATCCTCAGCAGCCCGGGGTCACTCCGCCCCCTGTGGCTCCGCCCCCCAACAGGTACTCCCAGCATCCTCAGCAGCCCGGGGTCACGCCGCCCCCTATTGCTCCGCCCCCCAGCAGGTACTCCCAGCATCCTCAGCAGCCCGGGGTCACACCGCCCACTGTGGCTCCGCCCCCCAGCATCTACTCCCAGCATCCTCAGCAGCCCGGGGTCACGCCGCCCCCTGTGGCTCCGCCCCCCAGCATCTACTCTCAGCATCCTCAGCAGCCCGGGGTCACGCCGCCCCCCGTGGCTCCGCCCCCTAGCAGCTACTCCCAGCATCCTCAGCAGCCCGGGGTCACGCCGCCCCCTGTGGCTCCGCCCCCCAGCAGCTACTCCCAGCATCCTCAGCAGCTCGGGGTCACGCCGGCCCCTGTAGCTCCGCCCCCCAGCAGCTGGAGTGGGGTCACCTCGGCCCCTGTAGCTCCTCCCCCTGTGGGGAACCACACTGGCCCAGGCCCGTACAGCACCGGCACCAGAACACCTCCTGTCTTCCAGAACACCATGCAGCCTCCGGCAGCCCTGCAGCACGGTACTGTCACACACACGCACACACACACACACACACACACACACACTGACACACTAATTTGAGTTACGGTACCACCGCACACCTACCGTTAGGCCTACCGTTATTTCACAAAAGAAAAAGGACACACATAGCATACTTATTCAGTCGCGTCTGTTTATTTACTCACAGGACAGTGTGTTTATATCACATTCAGAAAAAATATGCCACCAAAAATACGAGCTGAGGAGCTTTAGCATCTCTCCCAGGACAGTGATATTATCAGTCAGAAACAGAGTAAGCTCTCGGAAAACCGGAGTTGCTTTATTTTATGACATATGCGGAGCTAAATGTGGATGTCAGACAGACCGGAGTAAAGAGGCTGACAGATAAAATAAAAACATGACAGTGAGTTGAGCTGAAGGGTGTCAGTAGTCTTGAATGCGGATGTTAGCGTGTGTCTGGAATCATCCGGCGCTGTCGTCTCCAGACTCCGGTAAACTCCTCATGTCCGCTCCTCCAGCCCGATCCGGCCCGCTTTACACCAGGGTGTTCGGAGGACACAAACCCTGTCCGTTACCCAGACGAGGCCCGATCGAGCCCGGGAGTGACACGCGACCGGCCCTGACACACACTAGCAGCTTTAAGGCCTGTTCACACCGGGACATCGCCGACGTTTAACGCCTCGTGACTAAACAAAGGGCGCCAATGTGAGTGTGCACACCGACGCGAAAAACGCCACTCGTAAAAGCGTCATTTTAAAAAAAAACGCCTCGGGTTCATTTTTTTGGTTTGACGCGCCGTGTCTGGAGCTTCTGAAGTTACAGTAAAACACAACTTGGGGCGCTCAAACACAAAACGGTCTTTCCGAGCACACATACGTAACGGCGAAGAAGATATACGCCAAGTAGCGTCTACACTGCCGGGAAGAAATAAGACGAGGAAGATGCAAGGCAAGATGAGTGTAGAGCTGCTGGTCTCGTTGGTGTCGGAACATAAAGAACTAATAATAATGTCAGGGAATGAATTTGCATGTTCACTCGGCTCATCGTCAGCGAAAATCGCTTGGGTGTGAACACAAAAAACGCGTTGAAAAACGCTGGCGAATAACGCACGCCGATATTCGTCCCGGTGTGTAGGGTGCTTTAGGCCCGACAGTGGAAACACACACACTGATCTGAGTTACACACACACACACACACACACTGATCTGAGTTACACACACACACACACACACACTGATCTGAGTTACACACACACACACACACTGATCTGAGTTACACACACACACACACACACACTGATCTGAGTTACACACACACACACACACACACACACTGATCTGAGTTACACACACACACACACACTGATCTGAGTTACACACACACACACACACACACACACTGATCTGAGTTACACACACACAGACACACACACTGATCTGAGTTACACACACACACACACACACACACTGATCTGAGTTACACACACACACACACACACACACACACACTGATCTGAGTTACACACACACAGACACACACTGATCTGAGTTACACACACACAGATACACACACTGATCTGAGTTACACACACACACACACACTGATCTGAGTTACACACACACACACACTGATCTGAGTTACACACACACACACACACACACACACACACTGATCTGAGTTACACACACACACACACACACACACACTGATCTGAGTTACACACACACTGATCTGAGTTACACACACACACACACACACACACACACACTGATCTGAGTTACACACACACACACACACACACTGATCTGAGTTACACACACACACACACACACACACTGATCTGAGTTACACACACTGATCTGAGTTACACACACTGATCTAAGTTACACACACACACTGATCTGAATCACACACACACACACACTGATCTGAGTTACACACACACACACTGATCTGACTTGCACACACACACTGATCTGAGTTACACACACACTGATCTGACTTGCACACACACACACACACTGATCTGAGTTACACACACACACACACACACACACTGATCTGAGTTACACACACACAGACACACACACTGATCTGAGTTACACACACACAGACACTGATCTGAGTTACACACACACACACACTGATCTGAGTTACACACACACACACACTGATCTGAGTTACACACACACACACACTGATCTGAGTTACACACACACACAGACACTGATCTGAGTTACACACACACAGACACTGATCTGAGTTACACACACACACACACTGATCTGAGTTACACACACACACACACACACACTGATCTGAGTTACACACACACACACACTGATCTGAGTTACACACACACACACACACACACACACACACACACACACTGATCTGAGTTACACACACACAGACACACACACTGATCTGAGTTACACACACACACACACTGATCTGAGTTACACACACACACACACACACACACACACTGATCTGAGTTACACACACACAGACACACACACTGATCTGAGTTACACACACACAGATACACACACTGATCTGAGTTACACACACACACACACACACTGATCTGAGTTACACACACACACACACTGATCTGAGTTACACACACACACACACACACACACACACTGATCTGAGTTACACACACACACACACACACACTGATCTGAGTTACACACACACTGATCTGAGTTACACACACACACACACACACACACACACACACACACTGATCTGAGTTACACACACACACACACACTGATCTGAGTTACACACACACACACACACACACACACTGATCTGAGTTACACACACTGATCTGAGTTACACACACTGATCTAAGTTACACACACACACTGATCTGAATCACACACACACACACACTGATCTGAGTTACACACACACTGATCTGAGTTACACGCACACACACTGATCTGACTTGCACACACACACTGATCTGAGTTACACACACACTGATCTGACTTGCACACACACACACTGATCTGACTTGCGCACACACACACACTGATCTGACTTACACACACACACTGATCTGACTTACACACACACACACACACACACACTGATCTGAGTTTCACGCACACTGATCTGAGTTACACACACACACACACACACAGATCTGAGTTACACACACACTGATCTGTTACACACACACACACACACTGATCTGAGTTACCCACACACACACACACACTGATCTGAGTTACACACACACACACACACACACACACACACACTGATCTGAGTTACACACACACACACACACACACTGATCTGAGTTACACACACTGATCTGAGTTACACACACACACTGATCTGAATCACACACACACACACACACTGATCTGAGTTACACACACACACTGATCTGAGTTACACACACACACTGATCTGAGTTACACGCACACACTGATCTGACTTGCACACACACACACACACACTGATCTGACTTACACACACACACACTGATCTGAGTTACACACACACTGATCTGAGTTACACACACACACACTGATCTGAGTTTCACGCACACTGATCTGAGTTACACACACACACACACACAAAGACCTCAGGAACTGTGGACACTTGTGGAGAAGTGAAACATGATGATGAGATGATCAGTGTAACTCCACAACAACTACAGAAATGTCTCCACTAACATTCAGAAGCTCTTCCTGAGTCTCTCCGTAAGGCTGCACTCGCTACTGGTTATTCTGGGATTCTGGATGAGGGAGATTGGCCTGTTCTGTTATTGCCGGAGTTTCTGAAGCTCGAGTAAAGACTCCGCCCTCTTCTGAACGGAGGCGGAGCTAAAGCTCATCTGCATTTAAAGACACACAAAAATGGGCAAATTTGACAAGCTGTAATAAATGATCTGGTATTTTGAGCTGAAATCTCACACACACATTCTGGAGACACCAGAGATTTATATCACATCTGGTGAAAAGGGGCTTGATATGTCACTGTATGTTGTAATGCTCTGTGTGTTTCAGGTGTGTGTTCAAGGGCTGATTGTGTGTCTGAGAGCCTCTGGGGTTACAGTTAATGCAGTGAACTCCCTCTCTGCCTGTGCTGCGGGTTAATGAAGTGTGTGTGTGTGTGTGTGTGTGTGTTGCTCCAGCAGGACTCTATCAGGCTCAGCCTGCGCAGATGATCCGACCACCGGCCTCCTCGTACCCGTCTCTCCAGCCGGCCTATCCCAGTCCCTCAGCTCCAGCTCTCTACACACAGGTACCAGTCTCACGCACACACACACACACACACACACACACACACACACACACACCAGTGCCGTTCTGAAGCACAGTCACACCTGTATGCATTTCGACCTCAAAGTGCGCTGGTATGATTTGTCTCTCTAAGCTACGCTAAAACCTGCTGACGGCTCTGTGCACGCGCAGTCCTCCAATCAAGCAACAGCAGAAGAAGAGTTCGACCAATCATAGCGCTGGGTTGACGAATGCGTAAGGCCTTTCATTAAAAAGAAACTGTAATCCGAAGCTGAGATTCTGGAGGAGGGAGATTGGCCTGTTATTGCCGGAGTATCTGGAGCTCGTGTGAAGGATCTGAGCGGAGGCCGGGAAAGCAGCTCATTTGCATTTAAAGAGACACTCACAAATACGGCGTATTTCTGCTCACACCCAAAAAGGGGCAAATT
>CM040806.1:36552599-36572599 GCA_022829025.1 Squalius cephalus | reverse complement strand
TCCACACCTGATCTCTGACCCTCCACACCTGACCTCCGACCCTCCACACCTGATCTCTGACCCTCCACACCTGACCTCCGACCCTCCACACCTGACCTCCGACCCTCCACACCTGACCTCTGACCCTCCACACCTGACCTCCGACCCTCCACACCTGACCTCTGACCCTCCACATCTGACCTCTGACCCTCCACACCTGACCTCTGACCCTCCACACCTGACCTCCGACCCTCCACACCTGACCTCCGACCCTCCACACCTGATCTCTGACCCTCCACACCTGACCTCCGACCCTCCACACCTGACCTCTGACCCTCCACATCTGACCAAAACATATCCTACCTGTTGTATTTGTGTGGGGCTCTTCATGACATGTGTGTTCTGCCTCCAGCAACTCCCGGTGGTGACCTCCAGTAACATCGTGCGCTGCCGCTCCTGCCGGACGTACATCAACCCGTTCGTGACCTTCGTGGACGCCAGAAGATGGAAGTGTAACCTGTGTCACCGAGTGAACGATGGTGAGCGCTGCACACACTCCTCCGCCGCCTCGAGTCGCTGCGCACTGATGATGAGTGTTTCTGAATGTGTGTTTCATCAGTTCCAGAGGAGTTCATGTATAATCCGGTCAGCAGGTCGTATGGAGCGCCGCACAAGAGACCCGAGGTCCAGAACGCCACCATTGAGTTCATCGCCCCGTCAGAATACATGGTACAGCTGCGTCACCTGATGCTGTGATGATGTCACTTCTGAATCTCTGAGAGCCCCTGACGAGCAGTCGACCGCTGTACCCCCGTACTACAGTATACACATCTACACTACCAGTCAGAAGCTGTGGAGCCATACGATTCAAGTTTTAAAAAGAAGTCTCTTCTGCTCATTGATGAATAAAAGTATTGATTTCTTTTATTTCTTCCCCCGAAAAATGTAATTAAAATTCTTACTGACCCCAAACTGTTGAACGGTAGTGTTTAATGTTACAAAAGCTTCTATTTCAGATAAATGCTGAAGAGAAGAGAAAGAAGAAGAGACTTCCTTTAAAAACATTAAAAATCGTATTGATCCGGAACTTTCGACTGGTAGTGTGTATGTGCAGATGTCTCCCGTTCATCTGTATGATGTGTGTGTGTGTGTGTGTGTGTCCTCAGCTCAGGCCGCCTCAGCCCGCTGTCTACCTGTTCGTCCTCGACGTGTCCCACAATGCCGTGGAGACTGGCTATCTGGATGTCGTCTGTCAGTCGCTTCTAGACAACCTTGACTCGTAAGTGAGCGTCATCGAGCGGATGAAAGGCTAAATGCACATTTCTTTCTTTAATATTAGCAAAATTCTAATTCTATTCGAATTCTAAAGGTAATTCTTAAAGTTAAGAGGAAAAGAGTACTGTGTCGTCTCCTATGCCCAGAAGAGGGCGCAAGCGAGTGCAGTGAGCACATATACACCAAACCCAGCATCGCTGAGCACTTTCTGTTTCCAGCTGATGTAACACACACACACACACACTCAGCTCTGACCGATGTGCAGGGTTGGTCAAGTGTGTCGTTGCAGGATTGTTGCCTCCAACTGAGAGGGTTTCGTCAGCAAGAAGAACCTTTTCCCGCCATTTTTCACATTAACAACACAACCCAGCGCTGTACACTGGATGAGCACACAGAAACACACATGCGTCGTCATGTCTCGCGCCTCTGGACACCAAAAATTTAAATGCACAGTTTTGCGTTTGAATGTGCAGGTTTTTTTAATGCAACGAGTATTCGAAATTCTAAGTTTTATCTGACAGCCCTAGTGTCCGCTCTCTGCTGAACCTGCTGATCAGTGTGTGTGTGTGTGTGTGTGTGTGTGTGTGTGTGTGTGTTCCCCTGAAGGCTCCCCGGAGACTCCCGCACGAAGATCGGCTTCATCACGTTCGACAGCACCATCCACTTCTACAACCTGCAGGAGGGGCTCTCGCAGCCGCAGATGCTCGTCGTGTCCGACATCGACGGTAAGCTGTTTCCCCTCAGCAAACGCAGATGATGTCAGTGATGTTCAGATGATGTCAGTGATGTTCAGATGATGTCAGTGATGTTCAGATGATGTCAGTGATGTTCAGATGATGTCAGTGATGTTCAGGAGTGACACTGGTTTGGTCTGTTCCTCCTCAGATGTGTTCCTGCCGACTCCGGACAGCCTGCTGGTCAACCTGAGCGAGTGCAAGGAGGTGAGCGAGCGCTCGGGTTTATCCTGTTCAGTTCAATTCACATTCATCTGTATAAAACCAGGGTGTCCGCGGATCCTTAAAAAGTCTTAAATTAGATTTTTAAAATTTAAGCCCTTAAAAAGTCTTAAAAAGTCTTATTTTTACTTATGAAAGGTCTTAAATTTTCGATGGCAATTTGACTTGCACATATCTAAATGTTTTCCAAATTAGAAACATCTAATTAGCGTACTTTTTTTATTTATTATTCTTTCTTTGTGGATTTGCTTGTTCACGTGACATTGCGCGGCACGAATCGAATGTCTCCTGCACGCGAAACAGGAGGAGAGAAGGAGAAGCGAGTTGGTGAATGTCAGTTCAATTCTAAGTTCATTCTTTATGTGCGTAGTGGTGTGCGATGTGTATTGTCTATTATGATATTGTAATCATTGTTTTAACAATGTACGAGGCATTGCGAGCTGACATCGCTTTTGTCTCTCTTGCTTTCACTGCGTGATGTGTGCAATTATAAGTAGGCTATATGTTCCCAAATGAGTTTTTGTCTCATATTTATATCATATTATGTTGTTGTCATAGGCCTACAATATCACATCAGCAAGACTTCCGTTTTCCCGTGCACAATTGCAAATGTGATTATTTATTTTATATAACAGTTAAATTAACAATACATTAATATTGTGAGTTAAATTTTATAAACAATATTGTCAATATTGTTTGTTTTCCCTTTATTTCGCTGACGAGAATTTCAAAATGAAGCCATAGCAGAGTCTCAATGCAACAGACAGCGATGATTTTTTGACTGGAATCCGCGTTTTGAACGAATCAATTTAATGATTCAATGAACAATCACTTGCTTCTTTCCCGAATGAATCAGCCGTTTGAACGAATCGGTTGAATGAATGACTCCCTCAACTCACTTATTAAGACAGTGACTTGCTGCCACCTACTGGCAGCTTTAGTTTCACATTTAGAGTACCCTTTAATCAGAACGTTAAAATTAGAAATCAGTTCATATTTAACAATCTTGTAGCTTTATTTATGCAATTGTAAATATATTAATGCCAGATCTGATGCCACTTTTGTGTCACCTCTGCACTGCAAAGATGGATTTTGATTTAATGATTTAATTTGACTGGTAACTGTGGTATTGTGTAATTATTCTAATATAATTTAATTTGAATGTTAGAATTTGACATAAGGTGATGCATACATCTACAAATGTCCATATATAGGTGAAAATGCCCCTGGAAATCAATTTAAGATGGCAAATATTACCCCTTAATAAAATGTTTTTTTTATTTCTGTCACTGCTGTGAACTGACCACTGCATAGAATATGAAAAATATGAATATCTTCGTCAGTCAGCTTTCAACAACAGGCCTAAACCAGCCATGGCACCAAGCACAAAAACACAATCAGTAAAATATTATCTAATTATTATCAACAAAACTTTTAAAATATTGAGACATATTTTGTCAATATTGCACACCCCTAATGCATGGTATTAATTTTGATTTCTTCGGGTCTTAAAAAGTCTTAAATTTGACTTTAAAAAGTGTGCAGAAACCCTGAAAACGGTTAGTTCCAGTCCTTGATTCTGATTGGTCAATGGCTGTTTTATTCACGACAACACACGGCTATGGCCGCTTCACCCTGCGGTTCTCTGTATCGCTGCACAACACCCCTAGCAAACACATGTGCTCTGCTATTGTTCAGTGAAGCGAGAGTAGAGTAGTGAGGGAGATTGAGTAAGTGTTCCTGCGTTCCCTCAGGTCAGGCCCATATTCCTCATAAATATCCGTCTGAATGTCCGCTGCGATATCTTTGAACAGTTGAGGGTTTATGACGCGCTAGTCATGTGTCAGTGGCGTGATCAGTGTAAAAGCCTGCTCTGCTGACTGACGCGCTCATGAACAGCCTCTGCCGCATCGACTGGAGGAGTGATGTGTGTGGCTTCTGCTGCTGGTCACGGTCAGGGACTCTTCTCCCAGCGGAGGCTTTTAGTGAGTTTAATTTATAAACATTGCATTGATACATATTTTTTGGCTTTAATATTTGTATTGTGTGGTAACCGTTTTATCAAATTAATATTAATATTACCGTTTTTATGTATAGCGCTTTTCACAACACACACCGTTTCAAAGCAGCTTCACAGGAAGTGCATCAGTACAGATTACAGTGATCTGGTGTCAGAGGAGGCGGAGTTATGGACTTCAGAAGTGCACATATACAGGGCACACAGTGAGCTAGACGTGTTCATTTATACAATAATAATTCAAGGCAGAAACAATGAGCTCACAACAAACGACGAGCCTCAGCGATTGGATGGAGTGAAGCGTGTGTGTGTGTGTGTGTGTGTGTGTGTGTGTGTGTGTGTGTGTGTGTGTGTGTGTGTGTGTGTGTTGCAGCTGGTCCAGGACCTGCTGACGGGTCTGCCGCAGATGTTCAGTGTGTGACGTGTGTGTGTGTGTGTGTGTGTGTGTGTGTGTGTGTGTGTGTTGCAGCTGGTCCAGGACCTGCTGACGGGTCTGCTTCAGATGTTCAGCATGTGACGTGTGTGTGTGTGTGTGTTGCAGCTGGTCCAGGACCTGCTGACGGGTCTGCTTCAGATGTTCAGTGTGTGACGTGTGTGTGTGTGTGTGTGTGTGTGTGTGTGTGTGTGTGTGTTGCAGCTGGTCCAGGACCTGCTGACGGGTCTGCCGCAGATGTTCAGCATGTGACGTGTGTGTGTGTGTGTGTGTGTGTGTGTGTGTGTGTTAGGGCTGGGCGATATGGACCAAAAGTCATATCCCGATATATTTAGGCTGAATATCGATATACGATATATATCCCGATATTTTTTCCGCAAAGTGAGAGCAAATGGTCAGTCAAAGTCAAAGCCAAATATGACATGTTAAAAGTAGTTTTATTGAAACCAGCTATTTCAGTGAACAGTTGCAAAATCAAATGAATAAATAATAAACAGGTTTCTTCACCTTAGGGCTGCACGATTATGACAAAAATCATAATTGCCGATATTGTTATTTGCGATTTATTAATTATGATTATCAAAGTTTACATTGAATATATATAAACAAATTTTGTCATTTAAAAATATAAAAAATAACTGTGGCATTTTGGGGTTAATATGGAAACGACAGTTACCATGGTGAATACACAATATTAACAATAACTGTTAATGAAACATGGAAACTGCTCCTGGTGAATAGAATGAAAATCATCCCTGCATTACTTTTATTTCGTGTAATTTACAACATAACGGCGTTGCATGCTCTTAGTTTATTTTGCACTTGATCAGTGAGGCGATACACAGCGCGCGCGCGCCGCCGCATTTGCGCGTGGAATTGAGTGTGCGCTCCGAGCACAGGATAACGGCTGACAGGACAAGAAAGTCCATTTTTCTGAGGTGAAAGACTTTATTTCAGCGTACACTTATGTCACTGCCTGGTAGTTCTTATTGTGCTGGGGTTTCTGAAGTAGTCATGATTCGCCTCTTGTAACATAACATGCTCTAAACACGCACGCAGAGTGGAAAAGGAGGAGCGGAGGCGCGGGGAGCAAGGATCACAGCGCAAATTTGAACTATATCGATATATGCGATATGGTCTAATTTCATATCGCATTTAAAAATATATTGATATATTTTTTTATATCGATATATCGCCCAGCCCTAGTGTGTGTGTGTGTGTGTGTGTGTGTGTTGCAGCTGGTCCAGGACCTGCTGACGGGTCTGCCGCAGATGTTCAGCGTGTGACGTGTGTGTGTGTGTGTGTGTGTGTGTTGCAGCTGGTCCAGGACCTGCTGACGGGTCTGCTGCAGATGTTCAGCGTGTGACGTGTGTGTGTGTGTGTGTGTGTGTGTGTGTGTGTTGCAGCTGGTCCAGGACCTGCTGACGGGTCTGCCGCAGATGTTCAGCGTGTGACGTGTGTGTGTGTGTGTGTGTGTGTGTGTGTGTGTGTGTGTTGCAGCTGGTCCAGGACCTGCTGACGGGTCTGCCGCAGATGTTCAGCATGTGACGTGTGTGTGTGTGTGTGTGTGTGTGTGTGTTGCAGCTGGTCCAGGACCTGCTGACGGGTCTGCCGCAGATGTTCAGCATGTGACGTGTGTGTGTGTGTGTGTGTGTGTGTGTGTTGCAGCTGGTCCAGGACCTGCTGACGGGTCTGCCGCAGATGTTCAGCATGTGACGTGTGTGTGTGTGTGTGTGTGTGTGTGTTGCAGCTGGTCCAGGACCTGCTGACGGGTCTGCCGCAGATGTTCAGCATGTGACGTGTGTGTGTGTGTGTGTGTGTGTGTGTTGCAGCTGGTCCAGGACCTGCTGACGGGTCTGCCGCAGATGTTCAGCGTGTGACGTGTGTGTGTGTGTGTGTGTGTGTGTGTGTGTTGCAGCTGGTCCAGGACCTGCTGACGGGTCTGCCGCAGATGTTCAGCAGGACGATGGAGACTCAGTCGGGTCTGGGTCCGGCTCTCCAGGCCGGCTTCAAGCTTCTGTCTCCCACCGGCGGGCGCATCTCAGTCTTCCAGACGCAACTGCCCACCGTGGGCATCGGTGCCCTCAAACCCCGAGAGGAGCCCGGCCAGAGGGCGCACGCCAAGGTCACACACACACACACACACACACACACACACACACACACCACTGTCAGACTGAGTCATTGACTGATTGATTGACTGACTGCTTTGACCCTTGGGTTACCCTGGACTCATTTTCTAAAGCGCTCAGTTAGCATATGTTTTGAGTCTTCAATTTTACAGCACACTATTACTGGTGGCACTTTAAACCCCAACCCTAACCTTGACCCATGTAGTCCCCTTATATGTTAATGCCACTCCGTATTTGACATTTTACCGTAAGTCTGAGTCCTTGAGCTGAGAGTGAATGCTCTCTCTTTACTCTGGTGAATCTCCTGTGTGCACTGCAGGAGGTCCAGCATCTGAACCCGGCCACGGACTTCTACAAGAAGCTGGCTCTGGACTGCTCCGGCCATCATGTGGCGGTGGACCTGTTCCTGCTCAGCGCTCAGTACTGTGACCTGTCCTCTCTAGGTCAGTCTGACCGCTGCATACGGTGATGAGGAGGAGGAGGAGGAGGAGTGCTGTGTGTGTGTGTGTGTGTGTGTGTGTGTGTGTGTGTGTGGACACTCATGTCAGCCCTTTAATAGCTGATCTGATGATTAGTAGTGCAACGGGTCACAAAATTCACGGTTCGGATCATTTGCGTTTTTTGAGCCACGGATCGGATCATTTTTCGGATCAGCAAAAAAAAAAAAAAAATGTTTGTATGTTTTATTTATATATACAGACCCTTTCCAAAAAAATTGAATATCATGGAAAAGTTTATTTATTTCCATAATTCCATTCAAAACGTTAAACTTCCATAGATTATAGATTCAGGGCCTACAACTTAAACGATTTCAAGTATTTAGTTGTTTATTTGTACATAATTTGGGCTTCCAGCTCATAAAACCCACGAAAACAGGATTTCATAAAATTAGAATATTGCATGAAATCACACAGTAATTACACAGTAATCCCATGGTCACTGAACCAGATTTTGGTTATTTTGGCAGTGTGGGCCGGTGCAAATCCTGCTGGAGAATGAAGTCAGCATCTCCATAAAGCTTGTCTGCTGAAGGAAGCATGAAGTGCTCTGGAAATGTCCTGGTAGACGGCTGCGTTGACTCTGGATTTAATAAAGCACAGTGGACCAAAGTCCTCTTTTCTGATGAGAGCAAAGTTTGCATCTCATTTGGAAACCAAGGTCCCAGAGTCTGGAGGAAGAATGGAGAGGCACACAATCCAAGATGCTTGAAGTCCAGTGTGAAGTTTCCACAGTCTGTGTTGGTCTGGGGAGCCGTGTCATCGGCTGGTGTTGGTCCACTGTGCTGTCCACTCAACGCAGCCGTCCACCAGGACATCTCCAGAGCACTTCATGCTTCCTTCAGCAGACAAGCTTTATGGAGATGCTGACTTCATTCTCCAGCAGGATTTGCACCGGCCCACACTGCCCACAGGGAGATGAGCTAATAAACCTTTTTATCTTAAATGAGGATGGATAAAGTAAACCTGCTTCAGTCCAGATTAAACATTACTAACAGCATGAAAGTTATTCCTGCATTACTTGATAAAACGAGTGGAGATTTGACAGTGGAAAGACACGAGAAGCTCGAGCCGGAAGATGACGATAGTTCAGACCTGTCCTTGATAAGAGTGTGAGCCCTGGACAGAAGGGCTGGAGTGTGTGTGCAGAGGTCAGAGGTCATGTGCCCGCTGAGAGACTGCACACGCTCAGAGATGAGGCAGGGGTTATAGGGTTAGCCCGCAGCGCTGCAGACGTGTGACATCACTGATGATGTTTCCTGCAGAGAGTCCAGTAATGGGCATAATGTGTGTGTGTGTGTGTGTGTTCCTGCAGGCTGTATATCCAGGTACTCCGCAGGAAGTGTGTATTATTACCCGTCGTACCACCGCCAGCACAGCCCGGCCCAGACCGAGCGCTTCCAGCGGGACCTGAAGCGGTACCTGACCCGCAAGATCGGCTTCGAGGCCGTCATGAGGATACGCTGCACCAAAGGTGTGTGTGAGAGGCCCGCACGCATCATCACTGACCACACACACACGTGTCCTCATCACTGCCTCTTCTCCGCAGGCCTGTCCATACACACGTTCCACGGGAACTTCTTCGTGCGCTCCACGGACCTGCTGTCCCTGGCCAACGTGAACCCTGACGCGGGCTTCGCCGTGCAGATGAGCATCGAGGAGAACCTGCTGGACCTGCAGGCCGTGTCCTTCCAGGCCGCGCTGCTCTACACCTCCAGCAAAGGTCAGGGGTCATGGGGTCTGCTGAGGTCATGTGATCACACGGTCATGTGGTCTGAGGTCATGTGATCGCCGCAGTCATGTGACTCGCGTGTCTCTGTGCTCTTGCAGGCGAGCGCAGGATTCGAGTGCACACACTGTGTCTGCCGGTGGTCAACTCTCTGAGCGACATCTTCGCTGGAGCCGACGTTCAGGCCATCACTGCTCTGCTGGCCAGCATGGGTACACACACACACACACACACACACACACACACACACACACACACACACACACACACACACACACACACACACTCACTCACTCACACACACACTTACACTTACAGTCTCTCTCACACACACACACACACTCACTCACTCACACTCACTCACACACACACTTACACTTACAGTCTCTCACATACACACACACACTCACTCACTCACTCACTCACACTCACTCACACACACACTCACTCACTCACACTCACTCACACACACACTCACTCACTCACACTCACACACACACTCACTCACTCACTCACACACACACTCACTCACTCACTCACACTCACTCACACACACACTCACTCACTCACACTCACTCACACACACACTTACACTTACACTTACAGTCTCTCACATACACACACACACTCTCTCTCTCACACAAACACACTCACACACACACTCTCACTCACTCTTTGTTTATACCGGATAAACTCTTTAAAGATCTTTAAGTGTACACACACGCTTGTGTCTGACTCGACTCGTAGCGCTGTCAGTAGAGCTAACGCTAGTGCTGTCAGTAGAGCTAACGCTAGCGCTGTCAGTAGAGCTAACGCTAGCGCTGTCAGTAGAGCTAACGCTAGCGCTGTCAGTAGAGCTAACGCTAGTGCTGTGCAGCGATTAATGCAAGTTTGAGTTTACATAATATATCTGTGTGTGTACTGTGTATAATTAATTATATATATATAAATACACACATGATTGTATATATTTAAGGAAAATGTGTTGTATATAAAATATTTCTAATTATATATAAATCAGATATAAATGCAAATATTTCTCAAGAATATACATGAATGTGTGTGTGTGTTTATGTGTGTGTTGATGTGTGTTGATGTGTGTGTTGATGTGTGTTGATGTGTGTTGATGTGTGTGTGTTGATGTGTGTGTTGATGTGTGTGCTGATGTGTGTGTTGTGTGTTCTGCTGTGTGTTGATGTGTGTGTGTTGATGTGTGTGTGTTGTGTGTGTGTTGATGTGTGTGTGTTGATGTGTGTGTGTTGATGTGTGTGTGTTGATGTGTGTGTGTTGATGTGTGTGTGTTGATGTGTGTGTGTTGATGTGTGTGTGTTGATGTGTGTGTTGATGTGTGTTGATGTGTGTTGATGTGTGTTGATGTGTGTTGATGTGTGTTGATGTGTGTTGATGTGTGTTGATGTGTGTTGATGTGTGTTGATGTGTGTTGATGTGTGTGTGTTGATGTGTGTGTGTTGATGTGTGTGTGTTGATGTGTGTGTGTTGATGTGTGTTGATGTGTGTGTTGATGTGTGTTGATGTGTGTTGATGTGTGTTGATGTGTGTGTGTTGATGTGTGTGTTGATGTGTGTGCTGATGTGTGTGTTGTGTGTTCTGCTGTGTGTTGATGTGTGTGTGTTGATGTGTGTGTGTTGTGTGTGTGTTGATGTGTGTGTGTTGATGTGTGTGTGTTGATGTGTGTGTGTTGATGTGTGTGTGTTGTTGTGTGTGTTGTGTGTTCTGATGTGTGTGTTGATGTGTGTTGTTGATGTGTGTGTTGATGTGTGTGTTGATGTGTGTGTTGTTGTGTGTGCTGATGTGTGTGTTGTGTGTGCTGATGTGTGTGTTGTGTGTTCTGCTGTGTGTTGATGTGTGTGTGTTGATGTGTGTGTGTTGATGTGTGTGTGTTGATGTGTGTGTGTTGATGTGTGTGTGTTGATGTGTGTGTGTTGATGTGTGTGTGTTGATGTGTGTTGATGTGTGTTGTTGATGTGTGTGTTGATGTGTGTGTTGTGTGTTCTGCTGTGTGTGTTGTTGTGTGTGTTGTGTGTTCTGATGTGTGTGTGTTGATGTGTGTGTTGATGTGTGTGTTGATGTGTGTGTTGATGTGTGTGTTGATGTGTGTGTTGATGTGTGTGCTGATGTGTGTGTTGTGTGTGCTGATGTGTGTGTTGTGTGTGCTGATGTGTGTGTTGATGTGTGTTGTTGATGTGTGTTGTTGATGTGTGTTGTTGATGTGTGTGTTGATGTGTGTGTTGATGTGTGTGCTGATGTGTGTGTTGTGTGTGCTGATGTGTGTGTTGTGTGTTCTGATGTGTGTGTTGATGTGTGTGTTGATGTGTGTGTTGATGTGTGTGTTGATGTGTGTTGTTGATGTGTGTGTTGATGTGTGTGTTGTGTGTTCTGCTGTGTGTGTTGTTGTGTGTGTTGTGTGTTCTGATGTGTGTGTGTTGATGTGTGTGTTGATGTGTGTGTTGATGTGTGTGTTGATGTGTGTGTTGATGTGTGTGCTGATGTGTGTGTTGTGTGTGCTGATGTGTGTGTTGTGTGTGCTGATGTGTGTGTTGATGTGTGTTGTTGATGTGTTTGTTGATGTGTGTTGTTGATGTGTGTGTTGATGTGTGTGTTGTGTGTTCTGCTGTGTGTGTTGTTGTGTGTGTTGTGTGTTCTGATGTGTGTGTGTTGATGTGTGTGTTGATGTGTGTGTTGATGTGTGTGTTGATGTGTGTGCTGATGTGTGTGTTGTGTGTGCTGATGTGTGTGTTGTGTGTTCTGATGTGTGTGTTGATGTGTGTGCTGATGTGTGTGTTGTGTGTTCTGCTGTGTGTTGATGTGTGTGTTGATGTGTGTGTTGTGTGTTCTGCTGTGTGTTGATGTGTGTGTTGTGTGTTGATGTGTGTGTTGATGTGTGTGTTGTGTGTTCTGCTGTGTGTTGATGTGTGTGTTGTGTGTTGATGTGTGTGTTGATGTGTGTGTTGTGTGTTCTGCTGTGTGTTGATGTGTGTGTTGTGTGTTCTGCTGTGTGTTGATGTGTGTGTTGATGTGTGTGCTGATGTGTGTGCTGATGTGTGTGTTGATGTGTGTGCTGCTGTGTGTGTTGATGTGTGTGTTGTGTGTTCTGCTGTGTGTTGATGTGTGTGTTGTGTGTTGATGTGTGTGCTGATGTGTGTGTTGTGTGTTCTGCTGTGTGTGCTGATGTGTGTGTGTTGTGTGTTCTGCTGTGTGTTGATGTGTGTGTTGTGTGTTGATGTGTGTGCTGATGTGTGTGTTGTGTGTTCTGCTGTGTGTTGATGTGTGTGTTGTGTGCTGATGTGTGTGTTGATGTGTGTGTTCTGCTGTGTGTTGATGTGTGTGTTGTGTGTTGATGTGTGTGCTGATGTGTGTGTTGTGTGTTCTGTGTGTTCTGATGTGTGTGTTGATGTGTGTGTTGTGTGTTGATGTGTGTGCTGATGTGTGTGTTGTGTGTTCTGTTGTGTGTTCTGATGTGTGTGTTGATGTGTGTGTTAATGTGTGTTCTGATGTGTGTGCTGATGTGTGTGTTGATGTGTGTGTTGTGTGTTCTGCTGTGTGTTGATGTGTGTGTTGTGTGTTCTGCTGTGTGCTGATGTGTGTGTTGTGTGTTCTGTTGTGTGTTGATGTGTGTGTTGTGTGTTCTGCTGTGTGCTGATGTGTGTGTTGTGTGTTCTGCTGTGTGCAGCTGTGGACCGCTCGGTGACGGCTAGCCTGGGGGACGCGCGGGACGCCCTGATCAACGCGGCGATCGACTCGCTGTCCTCGTTCCGCTCCTCAGTGCTGAGTGTCCAGCAGCCGGGCCTGCTAGCGCCCGCGTGCCTGCGCCTGCTCCCGCTCTACATCCTGGCCCTGCTCAAACACGTACGTCACACACACACACACACACTGACGCTGCGCTCCGTCACACACACACTGACGCTCCTCTCTCCTCCCGCAGAGAGCGTTCCGCACCAGCGCTAGCACCCGGCTGGACGAGCGCGTGTTCTCCATGTTCCAGCTGAAGAGCCAGCCGCTGCCCTTCCTCATGCTCACGGTGCACCCGGGCCTGTACCGCGTGGATGACCTCAGCGACGAGGTTAGTGTGGGTCACCAGCACCACGTGTGTGTGAGAGACGGCACTCTCCCGCGGGGACACACTCCCTCAGCCGGCCTGGGTCTAACAGGGGAAACTGAGGAAACTAATGATTATCAGTGTAAACTAAAGCTTGGACTGGATATATAGTTCCTCACAGCTCACCACATGTCCGGTGATCAGGGATACTGCAGGAATCCTGTTTCCTCACGTTTATATGAGCCTGATCTCCACACCGGGGGAATACAGCAGATTAGCCTGTGAACGCTTTATATAAACACAATACAGGTCTAAACCCATGTGATCACTCATATCAGTGTTATATATATCATCATATCCTCCAGCACTAACACTGGTGTCTTTTCAGTGTTCATTTAGAAACATGCAATTATGCAGAATATACGATGGTAAATATTTAATTGATACAATCCTATAGAAGTCAGTGTGGGGTTGATCAGAGTGTGTCTCAAACAAAGCATACAAGAATATTCAATATAACATGACAGAAACAATTCAGTAACTAGATAAATGCATACAATGACATGTAGCAAAAACACTTATCTTAAAGGGGTCATATAATGGCACATGCACTTCTACAGGTTGATTGCACTGAAGTGTGTGTTGGCAGTGCCTGTACACAACCATCATAAAATGATAAAAATCCATCCAGTGTTTTTTTAATCTTCTTATGTTTCCCCCCATCTCAAATCAAGCCGTTAGATTTTGTGATGTCACACAGTCGCACGCCCCTCCCACGATTGTTGATTGACAGCAGCGTTTCAACACAGACCCGCCCTCGCTCATGAGTGAGCTGTCAATCATAGTCCGCAGTGTTGATACGCTAGAGCACTGTCTATGAGCAGAATGGCTCTCAGCGAGTGTGGTGTGTGTTCTCGGGTGTAATGAGGATCACAGCATCATGTTGATGATCCTAAAGCCGAACCGCTGGAGACGCAGTGGCTGAGTGTGTTCTCGACGGGAATATTCCCCACGATCAACAGCAATGCTTTCATGTTTGCGCGAATCATTTCTCACACCAGACTGCTTCACAGACGAGAACATTGAAGAAGGTATTAGCTCCTGTCTGAGTGTGTGTTTATGTGCCTAATGACTGCCATAGTCTCACAGACGGGTTATTTTTTAAACAGATCAGTAAATGCAAGTGCTTCAGTCTCACGGTTGTACCTAACCCTGCATAGATAACGTTACGCATCACGGACAAGCCTGTTTACCGGAACAATATTCTTCATGACCATTAGCTGTAACATCAATCTGTCAATGAACTAACATACATCAGTAAACGCATAGTGTTCGTACCTCACTACTCTATCCTGCCAGTACACACAAAGATAGATCAAAGTGGCATTACGTTAATCAACCATTCAGAAGCGTCCTGTCGAGCCTTAACTGTCGAACTTCTTCGGGCCGTCATCTTGTTCCGGGTCCGATACGGTTGCACAGAGGTGTCCTCAGAGACTCCCGCTGCCATTCTCCAAAATACACCCTCAACTGTTGTCAAGGCAACACTCCACTTGTGTTGTGTCGAAACGCCCACAGAGCAGAGGGGCGGAGTCAGCAGAGCTCATTATCATTTAAAGACACATGCACTGAAACGGCGTGCTGAAAGCAGAGCTGTTTCTGACCAGGTAAAATGAGTGTTTTCTTACAATACTAATGAGAATTTTTAATTAAAGTATATTACAAACTTTTAATTTAGACCCTAAAGAATCATATTAACTTGTACAAAAATGTCATTATATGACCCCTTTAAACAAGGAATATCAACCGAACATAAATTCACTTTCTCCAACAGTTAACATGAGGCGAAGTGCATAAATCAACTCACTTGGTTCATGTAATATACGCACACATCAAATGTGAAGAATGATGTGGTGTGTGTTTTCACACACAGGGGGCGCTGAACGTCAGCGAGCGCACGATCCCTCAGCCCAGAGCGCTTCAGCTGTCTGTGGAGAAGCTGAGCCGAGACGCCGCCTTCCTCATGGACTGTGGCACAGTGAGTACACACACACACACACACACACACACACACACACAGAGAGAGAGATAGAGACGCTGCCTTCCTCGTGGACTGTGGCACAGTGAGTACACACACACACACACACACACAGAGAGAGAGAGACGCTGCCTTCCTCATGGACTGTGGCACAGTGAGTACACACACACACACACACACACAGAGAGAGAGAGACGCTGCCTTCCTCATGGACTGTGGCACAGTGAGTACACACTCTCACACACACACACACACACACAGAGAGAGAGAGCGAGAGAGAGACGCTGCCTTCCTCATGGACTGTGGCACAGTGAGTACACACTCTCACACACACACACACACACACACACACACACAGAGAGAGAGAGAGACGCTGCCTTCCTCATGGACTGTGGCACAGTGAGCACACACACACACACACACACACACACACACACAGAGAGAGAGAGAGAGAGAGAGAGAGAGACGCTGCCTTCCTCATGGACTGTGGCACAGTGAGTACACACACACACACACACACACACACACACACACACACACACACACACACCTCGCTCATCTGTGCTCGTGTTTATAATCATCCAGACGCCTGTTATTACACAATAACCCAGCGCTTATTTACTGAACAAGTTATGTAGTAAATATTGGGGGTGTAACGATGCCCTGTTGATTAAAATGCTAAATTTGATGTTACATTGTGTGTGTAAATGAATAGTCTTGGACTCGGTGCTGAAACCCAAAGCACAGGACAATAGAGACACCAGAATAACAATATTCATGATTCTGAAGCTGAAAACACTGAATTATTGTAGACGAATATGCCACAGACATATCCCCCGTTACATTATTATCCATTATACTCAACATTATAAATAATAGTTTAATGTAGTACTGACACTAAAACTCGTCGATACTAAAAAAACTTGTTTTTTTTTTCTCACAGTAATTTTTCTTATATACACAATATATAGTCACTATCCACAATACATAGTTGCATCTTTGTGTTGCGATATATTGTTACACCCCTAGTAATATTCATTAAGATGATTAAAAGCTTCTGTGAAGAAAGAGTTCCAGTGAGCAGCTTCTAGCCTAGATGAGCGATCAGTCTCAAACATGACGGATATTACACAGCTGTGCATCGCATACATGATGAAATCTTGATTTGAAAAGAGAGCACTTTAAAATCTATCCTGTTTAATTGTCTTATAGTCCATTTCAGTGTACAAAACAATCATTCTAGCAGCAAGACGAAGACTTGAACAATATTAGTGAGTTCTGTCCTCCATGCATCTGATAATGCGGCTCATACACACTCTCCGCTTGTCTCTTTCAGGTCCTGTATCTCTGGATTGGAAGGAACTGTAACCCAGTTTTCCTCACGCAAGTGCTGGGAGTGGAGAGCTACGCTGCTGTTCCTCTCAACATGGTACCTGGCGCACACCACCTGACGCGCACTACCACCTGACACGCAAACCACCTGACACACACACCACCTGACGCACTCACCACCTGACGCACTCACCACCTGACGCACTCACCACCTGACGCGCTCACCACCTGACGCGCACCACACCACACCACCTGACGCACACACCACCTGACGCGCTCACCACCTGACGCGCACCACACCACACCACCTGACGCACACACCACCTGACGCACACACCACCTGACGCACACACCACCTTACGCGCACTACCACCTGACGCGCTCACCACCTGACGCGCACACCACCTTACGCGCACTACCACCTGACGCGCTCACCACCTGACGCGCACACCACCTGACGCACTCACCACCTGACGCACTCACCACCTGACGCACTCACCACCTGACGCGCTCACCACCTGACGCGCACCACACCACACCACCTGACGCGCACCACACCACACCACCTGACACACACACCACCTTACGCGCACTACCACCTGACACACTCACCACCTGACGCGCTCACCACCTGACGCGCACACCACCTGACGCGCACACCACCTGACGCACTCACCACCTGACGCACACACCACTTGACGCACTCACCACCTGACGCACACACCACTTGACGCACACACCACCTGACGCACTCACCACTTGACGCGCTCACCACGTGACGCACTCACCACTTGACGCACACACCACCTGACGTGCACACCACCTGACGCACTCACCCCTTGACGCACACACCACCTGACGCGCACACCACCTTACGCGCACTACCACCTGACGCGCACTACCACCTGACACACACCACCTGACGCGCACTACCACCTGACACACACCACCTGACGTGCACACCACCTGACACACACTACCACCTGACGCACTCACCCCTTGACGCGCACACCACCTTACGCGCACTACCACCTGACACACACCACCTGACGCGCACTACCACCTGACACACACCACCTGACGTGCACACCACCTGACACACACTACCACCTGACGCACACACCACATGACGCGCACCACCACCTTACGCGCACCACCACCTGACGCGCACTACCACCTGACACACACCACCTGACACACACCACCTGACGTGCACACCACCTGACACACACTACCACCTGACACACACTACCACCTGACACACACACCACATGACGCGCACACCACCTTACGCGCACACCACCTTACGCGCACCACCACCTGACGCGCACTACCACCTGACACACACCACCTGACGTGCACACCACCTGACGTGCACACTACCACCTGACGCGCTAACCACCTGACACACACCACCTGACGTGCACACCACCTGACACACACTACCACCTGACGCGCTCACCACCTGACGCACACACCACTTGACGCACTCACCACCTGACGCACTCACCACCTGACGCACACACCCCTTCACGCACTCACCACCTGACGCACTCACCACTTGACGCACACACCACCTGACGCACTCACCACCTGACGCACTCACCACCTGACGCACTCACCACCTGCACTCACCACCTGACGCACTCACCCCTTGACGCACTCACCACCTGACGCGCACACCACCTTACGCGCACTACCACCTGACACACACCACCTGACGCGCACTACCACCTGACACACACCACCTGACGTGCACACCACCTGACACACACTACCACCTGACGCGCACACCACCTGACACACTACCACCTGACGCTCACACCACCTGACACACACTACCACGCGCACACCACCTGACATACATTACCACCTGACGCGCACTACCACCTGACGCGCACTATACCTGCCTCATGCGTAATGATATGACGCAGCGCCTGAAAATAGGTCTAATAGGTTAGACAAACTTAGTCCCGGTCACGTTGGACCATTTTCAGGCGCTGCGTCATATCATTACGCCTGCTGGACTCATGGTACGGCAGCAAAGTTTCTTGATTATCACGCAGGAATGAGAGTATAGTTCCTAGCCATATCAGCCTAGAAGATCGCAACTTTACATTTTCCGTCGGTCTTTAACTCTGGGGGAGTTGTAAAATGAGCCTATTTCCAAAAAAAGAGTATCCCTTTAAGAGATCGATGAAATAAGGGTACAGTGCAGAAGAGAGTGTATACAGCTCAGTTAGACATATATTAATGACTCGTGTGCACTAAGATGGTAGTATCAGGAGTTCAGTGAAGATGAGAGGATCTCTGTCCATCAGCGTTAGTGTGACAGGAAGAGGCAGATATGATGTTTGCTGGCCTGTAACTGAGGTCATGTGACTGGCCTGTAACTGAGGTCATGTGACTGGCCTGTAACTCTCTGAGGTCATGTGACTGGCCTGTAACTCTCTGAGGTCATGTGACTGGCCTGTAACTCTCTGAGGTCATGTGACTGGCCTGTAACTCACTGAGGTCATGTGACTGGCCTGTAACTCTCTGAGGTCATGTGACTGGCCTGTAACTCTCTGAGGTCATGTGACTGGCCTGTAACTCTCTGAGATCATGTGACTGGCCTGTAACTGAGGTCATGTGACTGACGCTGTTGTGTTTCCTCAGGATCAGCTGCCAGAGTTGGACACTGCAGAATCGTCCCGAATCCGAGCTCTGATCGACTGGCTGAGAGAACGCCGGCCGTTCCACTCCGTCCTGCACGTCATCAGGTCAGACACACACACACACACACACACACACACACACACACACACACACACACGTACAGGCTCTAACTGCACACGTATCATCACTGAAATACACCATTCACTGGATGTCCAGGGGCTTTTTCACACACACACTGATGTCCATTTAGTTCAACTGAAATTAAGTTAATCAAATCATCATCAAATGCAACATATGTAAATAATGTTACGTGGCATTAAGTCATTTGAACACTTGTTAGGAAATATAAGTGCCATTGTTTGACTAAGAGATTAGTTTTATGAAATGCATGAGTCGAGCTTTTATGACCATAACATTCATAACAATAGAAACTAGTGTTTCTTAATATTAACAAGTGGTTTCGCTCACTTTTATTGACGTCAGTGTACACTGTCAGTCACGGCTGCTTATGAATACTGATTTATTACCCGACACCTGAACGACGGACACTAACCCTCATGAGCTAACATGATGAGCTCAGGCTGTTAGTGTCCGTCAGTCTCGTGTCCGTCAGTGATGAGCTCAGGCTGTTAGTGTCCGTCAGTGATGAGCTCAGGCTGTTAGTGTGAGGCACTGAACCTGTTTCTCCTCCAGAGACGAGAGTCCGCTGAAGGCTGACTTCCTACAGTACCTGATTGAAGACCTCAGTGAGTCGGCGCTGTCGTACTACGAGTTCCTCCTGCACCTGCAGCAGCAGATCAGCAAGTGAAGCGCTGTGTGTGTGTGTGAGACACTACAGCTCGTGCTCCTCCCGCTCGCAGCGCTTCAGCGCACAGCCTTTCTAATTTATTGCCTTTT
>CM040806.1:36390099-36547599 GCA_022829025.1 Squalius cephalus | reverse complement strand
TGATTCTGACCCCCAGGTGTGTTACTATAGTAAAGTTCCCCTGTTCTGACCCTCAGGTGTGTTACTATAGTAAAGTTCCCCTGTTCTGACCCTCAGGTGTGTTACTATAGTAAAGTTCCCCTGTTCTGACCCCTCAGGTGTGTTACTATAGTAAAGTTCCCCTGTTCTGATCCTCAGGTGTGTTACTATAGTAAAGTTCCAATGTTCTGACCCTCAGGTGTGTTACTATAGTAAAGTTCCCCTGTTCTGACCCCCAGGTGTGTTACTATAGTAAAGTTCCCCTGTTCTGACCCTCAGGTGTGTTACTATAGTAAAGTTCCCCTGTTCTGATCCTCAGGTGTGTTACTATAGTAAAGTTCCAATGTTCTGACCCTCAGGTGTGTTACTATAGTAAAGTTCCCCTGTTCTGACCCCCAGGTGTGTTACTATAGTAAAGTTCCCCTGTTCTGATCCTCAGGTGTGTTACTATAGTAAAGTTCCAATGTTCTGACCCTCAGGTGTGTTACTATAGTAAAGTTCCCCTGTTCTGACCCCTCAGGTGTGTTACTATAGTAAAGTTCCCCTGTTCTGACCCCCAGGTGTGTTACTATAGTAAAGTTCCCCTGTTCTGACCCCCAGGTGTGTTACTATAGTAAAGTTCCCCTGTTCTGACCCCCAGGTGTGTTACTATAGTAAAGTTCCCCTGTTCTGACCCCCAGGTGTGTTACTATAGTAAGGTTCCCCTGTTCTGACCCTCAGGTGTGTTACTATAGTAAAGTTCCCCTGTTCTGACCCCCAGGTGTGTTACTATAGTAAGGTTCCCCTGTTCTGACCCCCAGGTGTGTTACTATAGTAAAGTTCCCCTGTTCTGACCCCCAGGTGTGTTACTATAGTAAAGTTCCCCTGTTCTGACCCCCAGGTGTGTTACTATAGTAAAGTTCCCCTGTTCTGACCCCCAGGTGTGTTACTATAGTAAGGTTCCCCTGTTCTGACCCTCAGGTGTGTTACTATAGTAAGGTTCCCCTGTTCTGACCCCCAGGTGTGTTACTATAGTAAGGTTCCCCTGTTCTGACCCTCAGGTGTGTTACTATAGTAAGGTTCCCCTGTTCTGACCCCCAGGTGTGTTACTATAGTAAAGTTCCCCTGTTCTGACCCCTCAGGTGTGTTACTATAGTAAAGTTCCCCTGTTCTGACCCCCAGGTGTGTTACTATAGTAAAGTTCCCCTGTTCTGACCCCCAGGTGTGTTACTATAGTAAAGTTCCCCTGTTCTGACCCCCAGGTGTGTTACTATAGTAAAGTTCCCCTGTTCTGACCCTCAGGTGTGTTACTATAGTAAGGTTCCCCTGTTCTGACCCTCAGGTGTGTTACTATAGTAAGGTTCCCCTGTTCTGACCCTCTGGTGTGTTACTATAGTAAAGTTCCCCTGTTCTGACCCCCAGGTGTGTTACTATAGTAAAGTTCCCCTGTTCTGACCCCTCAGGTGTGTTACTATAGTAAAGTTCCCCTGTTCTGACCCCTCAGGTGTGTTACTATAGTAAAGTTCCCCTGTTCTGACCCCCAGGTGTGTTACTATAGTAAAGTTCCCCTGTTCTGACCCCCAGGTGTGTTACTATAGTAAAGTCCCCCTGTTCTGACCCCTCAGGTGTGTTACTATAGTAAAGTTCCCCTGTTCTGACCCCCAGGTGTGTTACTATAGTAAAGTTCCCCTGTTCTGACCCTCAGGTGTGTTACTATAGTAAAGTTCCCCTGTTCTGACCCTCAGGTGTGTTACTATAGTAAAGGTTCCCTGTTCTGACCCTCAGGTGTGTTACTATAGTAAAGGTTCCCTGTTCTGACCCCCAGGTGTGTTACTATAGTAAAGTTCCCCTGTTCTGACCCCCAGGTGTGTTACTATAGTAAAGTTCCCCTGTTCTGACCCCCAGGTGTGTTACTATAGTAAAGTTCCCCTGTTCTGACCCCCAGGTGTGTTACTATAGTAAAGTCCCCCTGTTCTGACCCCTCAGGTGTGTTACTATAGTAAAGTTCCCCTGTTCTGACCCCCAGGTGTGTTACTATAGTAAAGTCCCCCTGTTCTGACCCCTCAGGTGTGTTACTATAGTAAAGTTCCCCTGTTCTGACCCTCAGGTGTGTTACTATAGTAAAGGTTCCCTGTTCTGACCCCCAGGTGTGTTACTATAGTAAAGTTCCCCTGTTCTGACCCTCAGGTGTGTTACTATAGTAAAGCTCCCCTGTTCTGACCCCTCAGGTGTGTTACTATAGTAAAGTTCCCCTGTTCTGACCCTCAGGTGTGTTACTATAGTAAAGCTCCCCTCTTCTGACCCCTCAGGTGTGTTACTATAGTAAAGTTCCCCTGTTCTGACCCTCAGGTGTGTTACTATAGTAAAGTTCCCCTGTTCTGACCCCTCAGGTGTGTTACTATAGTAAAGTTCCCCTGTTCTGACCCCCAGGTGTGTTACTATAGTAAAGTTCCCCTGTTCTGACCCTCTGGTGTGTTACTATAGTAAAGTTCCCCTGTTCTGACCCTCAGGTGTGTTACTATAGTAAAGTTCCCCTGTTCTGACCCCCAGGTGTGTTACTATAGTAAAGTCCCCCTGTTCTGACCCCTCAGGTGTGTTACTATAGTAAAGTTCCCCTGTTCTGACCCCCAGGTGTGTTACTATAGTAAAGTCCCCCTGTTCTGACCCCTCAGGTGTGTTACTATAGTAAAGTTCCCCTGTTCTGACCCTCAGGTGTGTTACTATAGTAAAGGTTCCCTGTTCTGACCCCCAGGTGTGTTACTATAGTAAAGTTCCCCTGTTCTGACCCTCAGGTGTGTTACTATAGTAAAGCTCCCCTGTTCTGACCCCTCAGGTGTGTTACTATAGTAAAGTTCCCCTGTTCTGACCCTCAGGTGTGTTACTATAGTAAAGCTCCCCTGTTCTGACCCCTCAGGTGTGTTACTATAGTAAAGTTCCCCTGTTCTGACCCTCAGGTGTGTTACTATAGTAAAGTTCCCCTGTTCTGACCCCTCAGGTGTGTTACTATAGTAAAGTTCCCCTGTTCTGACCCCCAGGTGTGTTACTATAGTAAAGTTCCCCTGTTCTGACCCCCAGGTGTGTTACTATAGTAAAGTTCCCCTGTTCTGACCCTCAGGTGTGTTACTATAGTAAAGTTCCCCTGTTCTGACCCTCAGGTGTGTTACTATAGTAAAGTTCCCCTGTTCTGACCCCTCAGGTGTGTTACTATAGTAAAGTTCCCCTGTTCTGACCCCCAGGTGTGTTACTATAGTAAAGTTCCCCTGTTCTGACCCCCAGGTGTGTTACTATAGTAAAGTTCCCCTGTTCTGACCCAGGTGAGATACTTTGTAAAGTCTGTTTAGGTGTGTTACTATAGTAAAGTTCCCCTGTTCTGACCCTCTGGTGTGTTACTATAGTAAAGTTCCCCTGTTCTGACCCTCAGGTGTGTTACTATAGTAAAGTTCCCCTGTTCTGATCCTCAGGTGTGTTACTATAGTAAAGTTCCAATGTTCTGACCCTCAGGTGTTACTATAGTAAAGTTCCCCTGTTCTGACCCCCAGGTGTGTTACTATAGTAAAGTTCCCCTGTTCTGACCCTCAGGTGTGTTACTATAGTAAAGTTCCCCTGTTCTGACCCTCAGGTGTGTTACTATAGTAAAGTTCCCCTGTTCTGACCCTCAGGTGTGTTACTATAGTAAAGTTCCCCTGTTCTGACCCCTCAGGTGTGTTACTATAGTAAAGTTCCCCTGTTCTGACCCCCAGGTGTGTTACTATAGTAAAGTTCCCCTGTTCTGACCCCCAGGTGTGTTACTATAGTAAAGTTCCCCTGTTCTGACCCTCAGGTGTGTTACTATAGTAAAGTTCCCCTGTTCTGACCCTCAGGTGTGTTACTATAGTAAAGTTCCCCTGTTCTGACCCCCAGGTGTGTTACTATAGTAAAGTCCCCCTGTTCTGACCCCCAGGTGTGTTACTATAGTAAAGTTCCCCTGTTCTGACCCCCAGGTGTGTTACTATAGTAAAGCTCCCCTGTTCTGACCCTCAGGTGTGTTACTATAGTAAAGTTCCCCTGTTCTGACCCCCAGGTGTGTTACTATAGTAAAGTTCCCCTGTTCTGACCCTCAGGTGTGTTACTATAGTAAAGTTCCCCTGTTCTGACCCTCAGGTGTGTTACTATAGTAAAGTTCCCCTGTTCTGACCCTCAGGTGTGTTACTATAGTAAAGTTCCCCTGTTCTGACCCCCAGGTGTGTTACTATAGTAAAGTTCCCCTGTTCTGACCCCCAGGTGTGTTACTATAGTAAAGTTCCCCTGTTCTGACCCCCAGGTGTGTTACTATAGTAAAGGTTCCCCTGTTCTGACCCCCAGGTGTGTTACTATAGTAAAGTTCCCCTGTTCTGACCCTCAGGTGTGTTACTATAGTAAGGTTCCCCTGTTCTGACCCCCAGGTGTGTTACTATAGTAAAGTTCCCCTGTTCTGACCCCCAGGTGTGTTACTATAGTAAGGTTCCCCTGTTCTGACCCTCAGGTGTGTTACTATAGTAAAGTTCCCCTGTTCTGACCCCCAGGTGTGTTACTATAGTAAGGTTCCCCTGTTCTGACCCCCAGGTGTGTTACTATAGTAAAGTTCCCCTGTTCTGACCCCCAGGTGTGTTACTATAGTAAAGTTCCCCTGTTCTGACCCCTCAGGTGTGTTACTATAGTAAAGTTCCCCTGTTCTGACCCCCAGGTGTGTTACTATAGTAAAGTTCCCCTGTTCTGACCCCCAGGTGTGTTACTATAGTAAAGTTCCCCTGTTCTGACCCCCAGGTGTGTTACTATAGTAAAGTTCCCCTGTTCTGACCCCCAGGTGTGTTACTATAGTAAAGTTCCCCTGTTCTGACCCCCAGGTGTGTTACTATAGTAAAGTCCCCCTGTTCTGACCCCTCAGGTGTGTTACTATAGTAAAGTTCCCCTGTTCTGACCCCCAGGTGTGTTACTATAGTAAAGTCCCCCTGTTCTGACCCCTCAGGTGTGTTACTATAGTAAAGTTCCCCTGTTCTGACCCTCAGGTGTGTTACTATAGTAAAGGTTCCCTGTTCTGACCCCCAGGTGTGTTACTATAGTAAAGTTCCCCTGTTCTGACCCTCAGGTGTGTTACTATAGTAAAGCTCCCCTGTTCTGACCCCTCAGGTGTGTTACTATAGTAAAGTTCCCCTGTTCTGACCCTCAGGTGTGTTACTATAGTAAAGCTCCCCTCTTCTGACCCCTCAGGTGTGTTACTATAGTAAAGTTCCCCTGTTCTGACCCTCAGGTGTGTTACTATAGTAAAGTTCCCCTGTTCTGACCCCTCAGGTGTGTTACTATAGTAAAGTTCCCCTGTTCTGACCCCCAGGTGTGTTACTATAGTAAAGTTCCCCTGTTCTGACCCTCTGGTGTGTTACTATAGTAAAGTTCCCCTGTTCTGACCCTCAGGTGTGTTACTATAGTAAAGTTCCCCTGTTCTGACCCCCAGGTGTGTTACTATAGTAAAGTCCCCCTGTTCTGACCCCTCAGGTGTGTTACTATAGTAAAGTTCCCCTGTTCTGACCCCAGGTGTGTTACTATAGTAAAGTCCCCCTGTTCTGACCCCTCAGGTGTGTTACTATAGTAAAGTTCCCCTGTTCTGACCCTCAGGTGTGTTACTATAGTAAAGGTTCCCTGTTCTGACCCCCAGGTGTGTTACTATAGTAAAGTTCCCCTGTTCTGACCCTCAGGTGTGTTACTATAGTAAAGCTCCCCTGTTCTGACCCCTCAGGTGTGTTACTATAGTAAAGTTCCCCTGTTCTGACCCTCAGGTGTGTTACTATAGTAAAGCTCCCCTGTTCTGACCCCTCAGGTGTGTTACTATAGTAAAGTTCCCCTGTTCTGACCCTCAGGTGTGTTACTATAGTAAAGTTCCCCTGTTCTGACCCCTCAGGTGTGTTACTATAGTAAAGTTCCCCTGTTCTGACCCCCAGGTGTGTTACTATAGTAAAGTTCCCCTGTTCTGACCCCCAGGTGTGTTACTATAGTAAAGTTCCCCTGTTCTGACCCTCAGGTGTGTTACTATAGTAAAGTTCCCCTGTTCTGACCCTCAGGTGTGTTACTATAGTAAAGTTCCCCTGTTCTGACCCCCAGGTGTGTTACTATAGTAAAGTTCCCCTGTTCTGACCCCCAGGTGTGTTACTATAGTAAAGTTCCCCTGTTCTGACCCTCAGGTGTGTTACTATAGTAAAGTTCCCCTGTTCTGACCCTCTGGTGTGTTACTATAGTAAAGTTCCCCTGTTCTGACCCTCAGGTGTGTTACTATAGTAAAGTTCCCCTGTTCTGATCCTCAGGTGTGTTACTATAGTAAAGTTCCAATGTTCTGACCCTCAGGTGTTACTATAGTAAAGTTCCCCTGTTCTGACCCCCAGGTGTGTTACTATAGTAAAGTTCCCCTGTTCTGACCCTCAGGTGTGTTACTATAGTAAAGTTCCCCTGTTCTGACCCTCAGGTGTGTTACTATAGTAAAGTTCCCCTGTTCTGACCCTCAGGTGTGTTACTATAGTAAAGTTCCCCTGTTCTGACCCCTCAGGTGTGTTACTATAGTAAAGTTCCCCTGTTCTGACCCCCAGGTGTGTTACTATAGTAAAGTTCCCCTGTTCTGACCCCCAGGTGTGTTACTATAGTAAAGTTCCCCTGTTCTGACCCTCAGGTGTGTTACTATAGTAAAGTTCCCCTGTTCTGACCCTCAGGTGTGTTACTATAGTAAAGTTCCCCTGTTCTGACCCCCAGGTGTGTTACTATAGTAAAGTCCCCCTGTTCTGACCCCCAGGTGTGTTACTATAGTAAAGTTCCCCTGTTCTGACCCCCAGGTGTGTTACTATAGTAAAGCTCCCCTGTTCTGACCCTCAGGTGTGTTACTATAGTAAAGTTCCCCTGTTCTGACCCCCAGGTGTGTTACTATAGTAAAGTTCCCCTGTTCTGACCCTCAGGTGTGTTACTATAGTAAAGTTCCCCTGTTCTGACCCTCAGGTGTGTTACTATAGTAAAGTTCCCCTGTTCTGACCCTCAGGTGTGTTACTATAGTAAAGTTCCCCTGTTCTGACCCCCAGGTGTGTTACTATAGTAAAGTTCCCCTGTTCTGACCCCCAGGTGTGTTACTATAGTAAAGTTCCCCTGTTCTGACCCCCAGGTGTGTTACTATAGTAAAGGTTCCCCTGTTCTGACCCCCAGGTGTGTTACTATAGTAAAGTTCCCCTGTTCTGACCCTCAGGTGTGTTACTATAGTAAGGTTCCCCTGTTCTGACCCCCAGGTGTGTTACTATAGTAAAGTTCCCCTGTTCTGACCCCCAGGTGTGTTACTATAGTAAGGTTCCCCTGTTCTGACCCTCAGGTGTGTTACTATAGTAAAGTTCCCCTGTTCTGACCCCCAGGTGTGTTACTATAGTAAGGTTCCCCTGTTCTGACCCCCAGGTGTGTTACTATAGTAAAGTTCCCCTGTTCTGACCCCCAGGTGTGTTACTATAGTAAAGTTCCCCTGTTCTGACCCCTCAGGTGTGTTACTATAGTAAAGTTCCCCTGTTCTGACCCCCAGGTGTGTTACTATAGTAAAGTTCCCCTGTTCTGACCCCCAGGTGTGTTACTATAGTAAAGTTCCCCTGTTCTGACCCCCAGGTGTGTTACTATAGTAAAGTTCCCCTGTTCTGACCCCCAGGTGTGTTACTATAGTAAAGTTCCCCTGTTCTGACCCTCAGGTGTGTTACTATAGTAAGGTTCCCCTGTTCTGACCCCCAGGTGTGTTACTATAGTAAAGTTCCCCTGTTCTGACCCCTCTGGTGTGTTACTATAGTAAAGTTCCCCTGTTCTGACCCTCAGGTGTGTTACTATAGTAAAGTTCCCCTGTTCTGACCCCCAGGTGTGTTACTATAGTAAAGTTCCCCTGTTCTGACCCCCAGGTGTGTTACTATAGTAAAGTTCCCCTGTTCTGACCCCCAGGTGTGTTACTATAGTAAAGTTCCCCTGTTCTGACCCTCAGGTGTGTTACTATAGTAAAGTTCCCCTGTTCTGACCCCCAGGTGTGTTACTATAGTAAAGTTCCCCTGTTCTGACCCCCAGGTGTGTTACTATAGTAAAGTCCCCCTGTTCTGACCCTCAGGTGTGTTACTATAGTAAAGTTCCCCTGTTCTGACCCCCAGGTGTGTTACTATAGTAAAGTTCCCCTGTTCTGACCCCCAGGTGTGTTACTATAGTAAAGTTCCCCTGTTCTGACCCCTCAGGTGTGTTACTATAGTAAAGTTCCCCTGTTCTGACCCTCAGGTGTGTTACTATAGTAAAGTTCCCCTGTTCTGACCCCCAGGTGTGTTACTATAGTAAAGTTCCCCTGTTCTGACCCCCAGGTGTGTTACTATAGTAAAGTTCCCCTGTTCTGACCCCCAGGTGTGTTACTATAGTAAAGTTCCCCTGTTCTGACCCCCAGGTGTGTTACTATAGTAAAGTTCCCCTGTTCTGACCCTCAGGTGTGTTACTATATTAAGGTTCCCCTGTTCTGACCCCCAGGTGTGTTACTATAGTAAAGTTCCCCTGTTCTGACCCCTCAGGTGTGTTACTATAGTAAAGTTCCCCTGTTCTGACCCCCAGGTGTGTTACTATAGTAAAGTTCCCCTGTTCTGACCCTCAGGTGTGTTACTGTAGTAAAGTTCCCCTGTTCTGACCCCCAGGTGTGTTACTATAGTAAAGCTCCCCTCTTCTGACCCCTCAGGTGTGTTACTATAGTAAAGTTCCCCTGTTCTGACCCTCAGGTGTGTTACTATAGTAAAGTCCCCCTGTTCTGACCCCCAGGTGTGTTACTATAGTAAAGTTCCCCTGTTCTGACCCCCAGGTGTGTTACTATAGTAAGGTTCCCCTGTTCTGACCCTCAGGTGTGTTACTATAGTAAAGTTCCCCTGTTCTGACCCTCAGGTGTGTTACTATAGTAAAGTTCCCCTGTTCTGACCCTCAGGTGTGTTACTATAGTAAAGTTCCCCTGTTCTGACCCTCAGGTGTGTTACTATAGTAAAGTTCCCCTGTTCTGACCCCCAGGTGTGTTACTATAGTAAAGTTCCCCTGTTCTGACCCCCAGGTGTGTTACTATAGTAAGGTTCCCCTGTTCTGACCCTCAGGTGTGTTACTATAGTAAAGTTCCCCTGTTCTGACCCTCAGGTGTGTTACTATAGTAAAGTTCCCCTGTTCTGACCCCCAGGTGTGTTACTATAGTAAAGTTCCCCTGTTCTGACCCTCAGGTGTGTTACTATAGTAAAGTTCCCCTGTTCTGACCCCCAGGTGTGTTACTATAGTAAAGTCCCCCTGTTCTGACCCCTCAGGTGTGTTACTATAGTAAAGTTCCCCTGTTCTGACCCCCAGGTGTGTTACTATAGTAAAGTTCCCCTGTTCTGACCCCCAGGTGTGTTACTATAGTAAAGTTCCCCTGTTCTGACCCCTCAGGTGTGTTACTATAGTAAAGTTCCCCTGTTCTGACCCTCAGGTGTGTTACTATAGTAAAGTTCCCCTGTTCTGACCCCCAGGTGTGTTACTATAGTAAAGTTCCCCTGTTCTGACCCCCAGGTGTGTTACTATAGTAAAGTTCCCCTGTTCTGACCCCCAGGTGTGTTACTATAGTAAAGTTCCCCTGTTCTGACCCCCAGGTGTGTTACTATAGTAAAGTTCCCCTGTTCTGACCCTCAGGTGTGTTACTATATTAAGGTTCCCCTGTTCTGACCCCCAGGTGTGTTACTATAGTAAAGTTCCCCTGTTCTGACCCCTCAGGTGTGTTACTATAGTAAAGTTCCCCTGTTCTGACCCCCAGGTGTGTTACTATAGTAAAGTTCCCCTGTTCTGACCCTCAGGTGTGTTACTGTAGTAAAGTTCCCCTGTTCTGACCCCCAGGTGTGTTACTATAGTAAAGCTCCCCTCTTCTGACCCCTCAGGTGTGTTACTATAGTAAAGTTCCCCTGTTCTGACCCTCAGGTGTGTTACTATAGTAAAGTCCCCCTGTTCTGACCCCCAGGTGTGTTACTATAGTAAAGTTCCCCTGTTCTGACCCCCAGGTGTGTTACTATAGTAAGGTTCCCCTGTTCTGACCCTCAGGTGTGTTACTATAGTAAAGTTCCCCTGTTCTGACCCTCAGGTGTGTTACTATAGTAAAGTTCCCCTGTTCTGACCCTCAGGTGTGTTACTATAGTAAAGTTCCCCTGTTCTGACCCTCAGGTGTGTTACTATAGTAAGGTTCCCCTGTTCTGACCCTCAGGTGTGTTACTATAGTAAGGTTCCCCTGTTCTGACCCTCAGGTGTGTTACTATAGTAAAGTTCCCCTGTTCTGACCCTCAGGTGTGTTACTATAGTAAAGTTCCCCTGTTCTGACCCTCAGGTGTGTTACTATAGTAAAGTTCCCCTGTTCTGACCCCCAGGTGGAGAAGAAGAGCCAGGCGACGGTGTTGACCGCTGCTCTCCTGCTGTCCGGGATTCCCTCCGAGCTCATCAGCCGCTCCATGGACACCTACAGGAAGATGAGCCTCGTGTTCTCAGACCTGTGTGTGTACTTCTTCAGCTTCGTCATGTGTCACGAGCTGCTGCTGCTGTGCGGCTCTGACGGGTCCTGAGACACACACACACACCTCTCCTGTGGCCATCACAGCTGTGAAACACATGTTTTCTGCAAGCCTGAGCTCCATCCGTCACGTTTACTGTCCTCCGTCTTCATCTCCTGTAGTTTTCCTCAGTTAGTGGAGGTGAGAGTTCATGTCGACCGCTGCGAGACTAGTGAAGCGCTCGTCCAACCCAGCAGAGTTTAACAGATTCATGTATAACACTAAAATCATAAGAACTTGAAGCCTGTTTTTGCATCCTCTTATATCTGTAATCACTGTTTCAGTTTAATGTGATGTTGGAGAGATGAATGATCCAGATCCGTTAGTCTCCTGTCAGACAGTCGGACCAGCAGAACCAGCAGGGTTACGTCACACTTCTGTTTTCTCTGTGTTTCTGAAGAAAAGCACATTCTCTGATTTGCCGTCGTTCAGCGTTGATGATGTGATTTATTATTTCATGAGACTTTAGTATTATTGCGCTGCTCATAAACATGAGTTTACCGTAGAGCTGCATGATCTATTGATTTCTGTTTGATTTACTGTAAATACACTAATGTTTTGTCATTATGATACAGATTATCACAGTTGTTTTTGATCATGTTTACATATTCCTGCAAAACTGATATTCTAATGTATATCTGTGTTTTTCACACTATTATGAGGCGAATTATGAGCTGTAATAATATCTTTGATTATACCAATAAACATAAACGTGTCCTTCTGACTGCTGTCTGTGTGGTTCCTCAGTTCTCTTTCCAGCAGTCGTTCGGTATCTCACTATGGGAACGCCTCAGGCATGACCAATGACACCACGTCTGCCAACCTTAGCAGACCAATCGCTGCCGTGATCAGGGAGTCCTGCCTCCCTGTATATAAACCCTGTCGTTTCGTCATTCTCCCTCTCTTCCCCATGGAAGATTTTCAGAAGCTGTCCTCGGCAGATTTTGGGAATTATGATGGAGCCGCAAGGTAACGTCCCTAACGCTATAGTTCCTTAAGTTGTTGAGTGACTCTGTCAATTAGAGTGAGATAACTAACGCGTCAGGCAAGTGTTCTGCTTTAAGTTTGCAGTTATTTTGCAAGTTTTAGGGTTGCTCACCACGCTCCAAAGAGAAGGACAAGGAGAGCTCTCTAATCACAGACCATCTCCAGACTAGTTGTCGTGTTGTGGTGGGCTTACCGTACGAAGAGACTGCAGGCTCCATCATGGTTACTGTGAAAGCCGGAGAGCCCCGGAGGAAAAGGCCGTCCTCCGCATCATGTGCTTGTGGAATGTGGATTTCTGTAAAGGTCTCACACGATCTCTGCATCTCCTGCTGTGGCAGTAATCACGCTCAGGCAGCGCTATCCCACCCCGAGGGCTCCCTGCACTGCACGATGTTCTCGGCTAAGGCCTGAGAAAGGAGACTCCGCAAGGCAGTCGCTGGTAAGTCGGACCCATGCCTCCCTGCTCAACCCAGAGAGGAACCCGTCCTGTTTGATCCGTTAGCGGGAGAGGAAGATGACGATGACGAGGTGTTGATGCTATTCTTCCCCTGAATCAGTCCTGTCCGCCAGGAGTTCACCCTCCCCTGTACAGATGGATCTAATCGAAGCCTGTTGCAGGGCCGCGGGAGGAGATATGCATCAACGCAGAGTTAAACCTGCATACATCTCGCAGAGCAGAGCTGAGGACGGAGAATGAGCTTAGCGGTCGAGGGAGAGAGATCGCTGTGGCTGGGCCTGTCAGGACTCTCTGGCAAAGAGAAAGTGGAGTTTTTGGATGCCCCGATTGATCCAAAGGCCATGTTCGGTGTAGCGATTACAGTGATGCGTCAGCAATGTGACCTGCGGAAAAAAAGGGGACAGCATTCGAGGTCGGCCTCGCTAGAAAGCGGCATCTCGGCCTCATCACCCGAGCTGAACATCAGCCCCTCGGGGAGACGGGGACACTCGGACCATCAGCCTTTCGTCCCGCTCCACCACAACAGCAGGGAAGCCCAGTTTTGTGAAACTGAAAGAGTCTTTCACGGCCGCAGCAGCGAAACCCCGGTCGGCTTCCCCTCAGGGGAACAAGACGAGGCCTGAGGCGCTGATCTGTCATCAGGGAGGGTTTGGAGACTTGCTCTGTCCCATCCCTTCAGAACGATTCCTCTCTCTCCTCCCGCTGGGAAAAGGAGAAGGAGTTTAAGTGTGAAACAGGTTCATGTGGTCAGTTCAAAGTCCAATGTGTGTGTGTGTGTGTGTGTGTGTGTACGGCCCATGTTATTCAGGAGCCCCCCAGAGATGTGTCCCTCCCTCCACCGGTGAGGTTTGTTCTGAGGAAGGAAGTTCACAAGCATCCCATCTAAAATAAAGTTTTCTCTGACTCATCCAGGCGAGGGCTGGACGAAATCACGGTGACTTATTCGTTCTAAGCTTCAGAAAGCTTTTAACCTATTGGACTCGTTCATGTAAATCACAGGTCTAGCGCCGATGAGTCTGGATCAGATTGCCCCAATGTCACTTTAGTGTGGCATGGCAGAGGCTGAGCAGAAACACCTCCAGACTCCGTCGTGCGCTTCAGAAGAGCGTGATCCACTCACTCCCCTCCACGGCAGACACCGAGGCCAGGAGGCATGGATGGACGTCTGAGAGACGCACCAATACACATACACACACATTCTTTCCTTTTAACTCAGAGTATAAGTAATTTTAAAATGTATATGATATATTCCTGTGCCTGTATGTTTCCCACCTCATATTAGCCCAGTTATGACTGTCTAGTTGTGTTAGCTGAACTCTAAGTGCTTATATTCAAGTGTAAGAACATTTCTCTACTTATATCTTCCAGACATATCTTTTCTTGGTACTGATTAATCCTCTCGGTTTGCCTTAGCTAAATATATATAGTAGGTTACGATAAAATGTATTAAACTATGTTTGCCATCGTTTGGAGTAAAAATGACCAGTTTTAGCACCATCATAAAACATGCAAATTCGCTTTCAGAAGGAGATAAAGAAACTCTTCGCTAAAGAGTATTATTGGTCAGTTCACCCAACATGGGTGTGGACGAAGTCTTCCTTAGAGGACAATGACGATGGCTCATCGCTTTCTTGGTCTTATTCTGTAAACTCTCGCTCTTTGTGTTTTATCTTAGTCTTATCTCTAGTCTCCGGCTTCTTGCCTTGTTTTAGTCTTTCTTCCGTGCTCATTCATTTCTGTCTCCGGGTGAAACGGACTCACCCTGATTTTCCAGCAACTTTGCTTTCAAGTAAACCTTTTAAACTTCCTTTAAACTTTAAACGACACGCTCTCCGGAAGAACCGAAAGAACGCTTCAAACTCACGGACACAGCGAGGATCATCACACACACACACACACACACACACATTCTTGCTCAGCAGCAAAGATCCATGCAAGTATCATTTCTATCGAGATTTAGATGCGTTTAAGGCTGTCTGCCCTGCTTTAATGTGATCTGATGCTTTGCTGGCTCTCAAAGGGTTAAACTGTTTATGATATTTGCCATTCCATGTTTTGCTCTCTCTTTCTTTCTTTACTTTTCGTAATTCTGTTTATATGTATTCCTTGTTTAAGTATAGTCGTACGTATTCGTGAGTTCATTAATTAAAACCCATTATAGGCTGGATTGTCTCTGTCTGTTGCTCACATAACAAAGTCTCTTAAATGTGTGATCTTAAGCGACAAGCTTTTAAATTGTTGAGTACTTTATAGTGATCTAATAGAACAGAAAAGTTATTCATGACCAGAAGAAAAACCTTTCTTGAGAGTTGATAAGAAGATCGTACTGTCGTTTCGGAGGACGAACAGATTATTCGATGAAATTAATTCTGTTAAAGGTTATTCTGAAAATTGATCTAGCCTATCTATATATTCATAATTGATTATAATTCGTTGTAATTAATTATCCATATATATATAGATACACATACATGGGCTGTTTACTCCCTTTTTGGGCGATTTAAAATGTGTAGGCAATAGTTGATCATAACCAGTATGATTAATTATTAATTATATATTTTTGAGCTAATTCACTACAACAGGAAATAGTCTACTTGGGTCTCATGTTGGATTCAGGGATGTTTCGAGGTTTCCTATCAGAGGATTGCATCAAGACATGTCCCAGTTGTCTCCTGTTTGTCTGCGAGGGAGATCGGTGTCTTTCAGGAGTGTCTTCGGCTGCTAGGCCTGATGGCCTCAACGGGGTCAGTGGTTCTCCTGGGACGGCTGCCAATGAGGGATCTGCAGAACTGGACACCGTCGCAGGGCGTTCGCACCAGGAGCCGTCTCAGCCGCAGAGTGCACATCTCACCAGACTGCACGAGCGCTCTCCGTCATTGGAGAGCCCCGTCTGTTCTCAGATCAGGATGCCCTCTCGTATTGAGGAAAGTGGAGACGACGGATGCGTCTCTGGCGGGCTGGGGTGCGGCGTTCGAGGGCAGAACAGAGAGAGGAGTTTGGTCTGAGAGAGAAGCACATGAGTTACTGTGTTTCTAGCTCTGAGACGTTTCGTGCATTTTCTCAGAAATCATCATGTATTGGTCAGAGAGTGACTTTCAGAACTAACCCGGCATTTGTGCCTAAAGTGAGTGCAGTTCATCTGTGGACCTGCTAGCTAGAGGTTATACTGTTCATGTGCGGTTCCTACTCTGTGTACATATGTACAGAGATCTGCACACTTCGTAAGAGCAACCAGCGGTTAGGGTTAGGGTTAGGGTTAGGGTTAGGGTTAGGGTTAGGGTTAGGGTTAGGGTTAGAGGTTGGGCTGACTCTCACGAGGGAAGACCTGTACCCTCTCTGGCCTCTCGGTCCTGCGAGTGTGAGGGTAACATACGTGTAAGGGGCGTATGTTCCTCATATTATTCTGTTTTCTCCTCTATCTGGAGTGGTGATTCAGATGGTATTACCCCACTCTTTCATTTGTCTGCTTCGTCAGCGTATCGGCAAACAGGAGTTATATCCCATAGGAGAGATAGCGAACGCATGTTAGAAAGAGAACACGTCAGGGACCTAATGGCTGTCTGTCATAGATCTGTCAGAGAGTTTCACAGACTGTTGAGTTCAAAATAATAGCAGTCCAACATCACTAACCAGACCAATCACTGTTTTTGATAGAAATTATTTTTCTACATGGCAAATAATTTACTAGTTTAGTAAAGTAATGGAAAAACAACAGACCCAACCGTCACGACACGCATGATCTGCTGATTCTGTGTAACTGAAACATTCATTGAAAGGTGTGTGTTCAAAATAGCAGTGGAGTTCAGTTAGAGAGGTTATTCACTCTGTGAAAACACTGGTGTCAGACCAGAGGCCCTTATTTAAGGATGAAGGCAGTAATGTACTGTACATTTCTCTCTGAAAACATGAGTAAAATGGGCCGTTCCAGACATTGTTCAGAAAGTTGGTTGGAGAGGGGAAAACATATAAAGAAGTGAGGAAAATGATAGGCTGCTCAGCTAAAATGATATCACATACATTAAAATGACAACCAATACCAGAAAGACGAGGAATAAAACGGAAGAATAGCCAGAATGGCGAACGGCTCCAGGGTGATCACAGGAGATCCAGAGTTACCCGTGAGTTCTGGACGCCTGTGTGAAACGCAGCTATCGGCGAGAAGCCCTCGCACGGTCCCATAGTGCGCTGAAGAGGGGCCAGTCAGCCGGAGAACACACTGACCGGCCTGAAGAGAAGAGGCGTAGTGTGGTGTGGACTGATGAAAGACGACCCCCACACTGAGCTCAAGCCCTCGTACGCTGTGAAGAGTGATGGGGCACGAGCATCCTGATGTGGGGATGCTTCTCATACTGTAGTGTTGGCCTATTCACCGCAGACCTTGGATCAGTCTGAGTACACCCACATGATGACAGAGGTCATGTTGCCTCATGCCGAAGAGGAGAGGCCCTTGAGACGGGTGTTGCAACAAGACATCGACCCCAAACACACCATAGACGAGCACCATCTTCCAGACCAGCGAGATTAGCGTGTGGTCAGAGGAGCTGTGGTCAGAGGAGCTGTGGTCAGAGGAGCTGTGGTCAGAGGAGCTGTGGTCAGAGGAGCTGTGGTCAGAGGAGCTGTGGTCAGAGGAGCTGTGGTCTGAGGAGCTGTGGTCAGAGGAGCTGTGGTCTGAGGAGCTGTGGCCTGAGGAGCTGTGGTCAGAGGAGCTGTGGTCAGAGGAGCTGTGGTCAGAGGAGCTGTGGTCAGAGGAGCTGTGGTCAGAGGAGCTGTGGCCTGAGGAGCTGTGGCCTGAGGAGCTGTGGTCAGAGGAGCTGTGGTCAGAGGAGCTGCGGTCAGAGGAGCTGCGGTCAGAGGAGCTGTGGTCAGAGGAGCTGTGGTCAGAGGAGCTGTGGTCAGAGGAGCTGTGGTCAGAGGAGCTGTGGCCTGAGGAGCTGTGGTCAGAGGAGCTGTGGTCAGAGGAGCTGTGGCCTGAGGAGCTGTGGTCAGAGGAGCTGTGGTCAGAGGAGCTGTGGTCAGAGGAGCTGTGGCCTGAGGAGCTGTGGCCTGAGGAGCTGTGGTCAGAGGAGCTGTGGTCAGAGGAGCTGTGGTCAGAGGAGCTGTGGTCAGAGGAGCTGTGGTCAGAGGAGCTGTGGTCAGAGGAGCTGTGGTCAGAGGAGCTGTGGTCAGAGGAGCTGTGGTCAGAGGAGCTGTGGCCTGAGGAGCTGTGGCCTGAGGAGCTGTGGTCAGAGGAGCTGTGGTCAGAGGAGCTGCGGTCAGAGGAGCTGCGGTCAGAGGAGCTGTGGTCAGAGGAGCTGTGGTCAGAGGAGCTGTGGCCTGAGGAGCTGTGGTCAGAGGAGCTGTGGTCAGAGGAGCTGTGGTCAGAGGAGCTGTGGTCAGAGGAGCTGTGGTCAGAGGAGCTGTGGTCAGAGGAGCTGTGGTCAGAGGAGCTGTGGTCAGAGGAGCTGTGGCCTGAGGAGCTGTGGCCTGAGGAGCTGTGGTCAGAGGAGCTGTGGTCAGAGGAGCTGCGGTCAGAGGAGCTGCGGTCAGAGGAGCTGTGGTCAGAGGAGCTGTGGTCAGAGGAGCTGTGGTCAGAGGAGCTGTGGTCAGAGGAGCTGTGGCCTGAGGAGCTGTGGTCAGAGGAGCTGTGGTCAGAGGAGCTGTGGCCTGAGGAGCTGTGGTCAGAGGAGCTGTGGTCAGAGGAGCTGTGGTCAGAGGAGCTGTGGCCTGAGGAGCTGTGGCCTGAGGAGCTGTGGTCAGAGGAGCTGTGGTCAGAGGAGCTGTGGTCAGAGGAGCTGTGGTCAGAGGAGCTGTGGTCTGAGGAGCTGTGGCCTGAGGAGCTGTGGCCTGAGGAGCTGTGGCCTGAGGAGCTGTGGTCAGAGGAGCTGTGGTCAGAGGAGCTGTGGTCAGAGGAGCTGCGGTCAGAGGAGCTGTGGCCTGAGGAGCTGTGGTCAGAGGAGCTGTGGTCAGAGGAGCTGTGGTCAGAGGAGCTGTGGTCAGAGGAGCTGTGGTCTGAGGAGCTGTGGCCTGAGGAGCTGTGGTCAGAGGAGCTGCGGTCAGAGGAGCTGCGGTCAGAGGAGCTGTGGCCTGAGGAGCTGTGGTCAGAGGAGCTGTGGTCAGAGGAGCTGTGGCCTGAGGAGCTGTGGTCAGAGGAGCTGTGGTCAGAGGAGCTGTGGTCAGAGGAGCTGTGGTCTGAGGAGCTGTGGTCAGAGGAGCTGTGGTCAGAGGAGCTGTGGTCAGAGGAGCTGTGGTCAGAGGAGCTGTGGCCTGAGGAGCTGTGGTCAGAGGAGCTGTGGTCAGAGGAGCTGTGGTCAGAGGAGCTGTGGTCAGAGGAGCTGTGGTCTGAGGAGCTGTGGTCAGAGGAGCTGTGGTCAGAGGAGCTGTGGTCAGAGGAGCTGCGGTCAGAGGAGCTGTGGCCTGAGGAGCTGTGGTCAGAGGAGCTGTGGTCAGAGGAGCTGTGGTCAGAGGAGCTGTGGTCTGAGGAGCTGTGGTCAGAGGAGCTGTGGTCAGAGGAGCTGTGGTCAGAGGAGCTGTGGTCAGAGGAGCTGTGGTCAGAGGAGCTGTGGTCAGAGGAGCTGTGGTCAGAGGAGCTGTGGTCAGAGGAGCTGCGGTCAGAGGAGCTGTGGCCTGAGGAGCTGTGGCCTGAGGAGCTGTGGTCAGAGGAGCTGTGGTCAGAGGAGCTGTGGTCAGAGGAGCTGTGGTCAGAGGAGCTGTGGTCAGAGGAGCTGTGGTCAGAGGAGCTGTGGTCAGAGGAGCTGTGGTCAGAGGAGCTGCGGTCAGAGGAGCTGTGGCCTGAGGAGCTGTGGCCTGAGGAGCTGCGGTCAGAGGAGCTGCGGTCAGAGGAGCTGTGGTCAGAGGAGCTGTGGTCAGAGGAGCTGTGGTCAGAGGAGCTGTGGTCAGAGGAGCTGCAGAGGAGCTGTGGTCAGAGGAGCTGTGGTCAGAGGAGCTGTGGTCAGAGGAGCTGTGGTCAGAGGAGCTGCGGTCAGAGGAGCTGTGGTCTGAGGAGCTGTGGTCAGAGGAGCTGTGGTCAGAGGAGCTGTGGTCAGAGGAGCTGTGGTCAGAGGAGCTGTGGTCAGAGGAGCTGCAGAGGAGCTGTGGTCAGAGGAGCTGTGGTCAGAGGAGCTGTGGTCTGAGGAGCTGTGGTCAGAGGAGCTGTGGTCAGAGGAGCTGTGGTCAGAGGAGCTGTGGCCTGAGGAGCTGTGGCCTGAGGAGCTGTGGTCAGAGGAGCTGTGGTCAGAGGAGCTGTGGTCAGAGGAGCTGCGGTCAGAGGAGCTGTGGTCAGAGGAGCTGTGGTCAGAGGAGCTGTGGTCAGAGGAGCTGTGGTCTGAGGAGCTGTGGCCTGAGGAGCTGTGGCCTGAGGAGCTGCGGTCAGAGGAGCTGCGGTCAGAGGAGCTGTGGCCTGAGGAGCTGTGGTCAGAGGAGCTGTGGTCAGAGGAGCTGTGGTCAGAGGAGCTGTGGTCAGAGGAGCTGTGGTCTGAGGAGCTGTGGCCTGAGGAGCTGTGGTCAGAGGAGCTGCGGTCAGAGGAGCTGCGGTCAGAGGAGCTGTGGCCTGAGGAGCTGTGGTCAGAGGAGCTGTGGTCAGAGGAGCTGTGGTCAGAGGAGCTGTGGTCTGAGGAGCTGTGGTCAGAGGAGCTGTGGTCAGAGGAGCTGTGGTCAGAGGAGCTGTGGTCAGAGGAGCTGTGGCCTGAGGAGCTGTGGTCAGAGGAGCTGTGGTCAGAGGAGCTGTGGTCAGAGGAGCTGTGGTCTGAGGAGCTGTGGTCAGAGGAGCTGTGGTCAGAGGAGCTGTGGTCAGAGGAGCTGCGGTCAGAGGAGCTGTGGCCTGAGGAGCTGTGGTCAGAGGAGCTGTGGTCAGAGGAGCTGTGGTCAGAGGAGCTGTGGTCAGAGGAGCTGTGGTCAGAGGAGCTGTGGTCAGAGGAGCTGTGGTCAGAGGAGCTGCGGTCAGAGGAGCTGTGGCCTGAGGAGCTGTGGCCTGAGGAGCTGCGGTCAGAGGAGCTGCGGTCAGAGGAGCTGTGGTCTGAGGAGCTGTGGCCTGAGGAGCTGTGGTCAGAGGAGCTGTGGTCAGAGGAGCTGTGGTCAGAGGAGCTGTGGTCAGAGGAGCTGCAGAGGAGCTGTGGTCAGAGGAGCTGTGGTCAGAGGAGCTGTGGTCAGAGGAGCTGTGGTCAGAGGAGCTGTGGTCAGAGGAGCTGCAGAGGAGCTGTGGTCAGAGGAGCTGTGGTCAGAGGAGCTGTGGTCAGAGGAGCTGTGGTCTGAGGAGCTGTGGTCAGAGGAGCTGCAGAGGAGCTGTGGTCAGAGGAGCTGTGGCCTGAGGAGCTGTGGCCTGAGGAGCTGCGGTCAGAGGAGCTGTGGTCAGAGGAGCTGTGGTCAGAGGAGCTGCAGAGGAGCTGTGGTCAGAGGAGCTGTGGTCAGAGGAGCTGCAGAGGAGCTGTGGTCAGAGGAGCTGTGGTCAGAGGAGCTGTGGTCAGAGGAGCTGTGGTCTGAGGAGCTGTGGTCAGAGGAGCTGCAGAGGAGCTGCGGTCAGAGGAGCTGTGGCCTGAGGAGCTGTGGCCTGAGGAGCTGCGGTCAGAGGAGCTGCGGTCAGAGGAGCTGTGGTCTGAGGAGCTGTGGCCTGAGGAGCTGTGGTCAGAGGAGCTGTGGTCAGAGGAGCTGTGGTCAGAGGAGCTGTGGTCAGAGGAGCTGCAGAGGAGCTGTGGTCAGAGGAGCTGTGGTCAGAGGAGCTGTGGTCAGAGGAGCTGTGGTCTGAGGAGCTGTGGTCAGAGGAGCTGCAGAGGAGCTGTGGTCAGAGGAGCTGTGGTCAGAGGAGCTGTGGTCAGAGGAGCTGCGGTCTGAGGAGCTGTGGTCAGAGGAGCTGTGGTCAGAGGAGCTGTGGTCAGAGGAGCTGCAGAGGAGCTGTGGTCAGAGGAGCTGTGGTCAGAGGAGCTGTGGTCAGAGGAGCTGCGGTCTGAGGAGCTGTGGTCAGAGGAGCTGTGGTCTGAGGAGCTGTGGTCAGAGGAGCTGTGGTCAGAGGAGCTGTGGTCAGAGGAGCTGTGGTCTGAGGAGCTGTGGTCAGAGGAGCTGTGGTCAGAGGAGCTGTGGTCAGAGGAGCTGTGGTCAGAGGAGCTGTGGTCAGAGGAGCTGTGGTCAGAGGAGCTGTGGCCTGAGGAGCTGTGGTCTGAGGAGCTGTGGTCAGAGGAGCTGTGGTCAGAGGAGCTGTGGCCTGAGGAGCTGTGGTCTGAGGAGCTGTGGTCAGAGGAGCTGTGGTCAGAGGAGCTGTGGCCTGAGGAGTCTCACAGGAGCGGGCCGACTCCACGTCTCAGACACCCTGCGTACACAACTAAACATCAGTCCAGTGTTTCACACCAAAGCTCAGTCTTCAAGCATCTTCCAGTTTATACAGTACAGGTTTGACTTTGTAAAGACTAATGCAGACACGGCTATTTATTTGAACAGCCTAATATTCCTTTTTCTTCCCTTTCTATAATAACAGATTTTTCTTTATGTTTTCATTTTGAATAGATTGTGCAGTGTTCCCAATGCTTTTGTGTGTATTGAAATAAAAGTTATTATAAGGATTTTGAGCTTTACTCACTTTTTTAAACACACTGCTATATTTTAAACACAACTGTATATCAGAGTATAGTGGACAGAGAAGAAGAATGTCCTTTGAGGAGCTTTACACTCAGTATCTTTGCTGTATCTTATCGTAATTGTGTATTTCTGAATCGAGTCGCAGATCTGATTTTTTTGTATTTGTTTTAAAGATTTACAACTACGGTCAAGGGGGTACATTGAGTTAACAACAACAACAACAACATAAAAAAGACAAATGTATAAAGAAACAGTAACTTAAAAGTTAAATAAAAAAGTCAAAATCTTGACTAATCGAAACACACTGCAGCTTATTTTTAAACACAACATTGCGTTTTAGGTATTGCTGAATTTCTAATCATAAAATTAAAAACAAAGGCTTATTTCCTCCAAATTTACATTTATAAATAGTAAATACATCTTAAAGAAGTATCAGATTAATTAAGTATGGAAGCCCGTTTCCGCCACGTTGAGTAAAAAAAAAAAGATTCTTTAAGTCATAATAATGAGAAACTTTCTCATAATAATGACTTAACATCTCATAATAATGAGAAACTTTCTCATAATAATGACTTAACATCTCATAATAATGAGAAACTTTCTCATAATAATGAGAAACTTTCTCATAATAATGAGAAACTTTCTCGTAATAATGACTTAACATCTCATAATAATGAGAAACTTTCTCGTAATTATGACTTAAACATCTCGTAATAATGAGAAACTTTCTCATAATAATGACTTAACATCTCGTAATAATGAGAAACTTTCTCATAATAATGACTTAACATCTCGTAATAATGAGAACTTTTCTCGTAATAATAACTTAACATCTCATAATAATGAGAAACTTTCTCGTAATAATGACTTATTTTCTCGCACTTCTACGCATGCGCAAAGCAGCGGAGCAGACGGGCGTGCCACACTAGCGACATCCGCTGGTCAAAGCCGTGTAAATGCATCACAGCAAACTTGGCACGCTCTGCAAAACAGTTGTTTTCATTAAAGTCAGTGTGATCTACTAAGTGCAATCTGTAGTATCATTAAATAACATCATCAGTAGGCCTATCTTCCATACTTTTCCATGCGCACGATAAGGTGTGAAAGTGGAATGCAGAAGCAGGACGGTTACCATGGTAACGAAGGACGCTTGTGCACACCGATGGAAATTGTTACATGAATTTACAAAACTATCAGATTAAAGTTGGAATATTACATTTATTCGTCAAGTTTAAGTGTAACACATATGTGTGTTAATATAACACGTATTTTGCAGATGCTTAGGATATTTGATGTGCAGGTTCATCTGGAAGATATCAATACAGAAATCACCTTTAAGATGTTTATGACTTTGGGGACATTTAAACATAAGTGGGCAGTGGAATGGGGGAAAACGCAAGGTCGAGACGTGTTTTTAAAAGCTGAACTTCTTTTCAATTTAGAACGCCGTGTCATGCGCAAGACGCTGCAGAAGAGCGAGCGCAACGTCCGTCTAGTGCGCGTTTGCCTAGAAAAGCAATGAAAAAGCGCGTTCTGTATGAACGGACCCTTACACAGATTTCCAGATAAGTGTTCTTAAACAGATTTGGAAAGGTGTGCTGTCATTCCTCCGTCTATTTGAAATCCATTGATCACCCTTGTGTTGCTTGTTCATACACAAAAATACAAATGAATATTACAAATGAATAAAAGACTATCTAGCTATGGAAGCCCGTCTCATATACTGATCATTTATCTTTAATGTTATTCACTGCAGAGCGTGCCAAGTTTGCTGTGATGCATTTACACGGCTTTGACCAGCGGATGTCGCTAGTGTGGCACGCCCTTCTGCTTCGCTGCTTTGCGCATGCGTAGAAGTGCGAGAAAATAAGTCACTATTACGAGAAAGTTTCTCATTATTATGAGATGTTAAGTCATTATTATGAGAAAGTTTCTCATTATTACGAGATGTTAAGTCATTATTACGAGAAAGTTTCTCATTATTACGAGAAAGTTTCTCATTATTACGAGATGTTGTCATTATTACGAGAAAGTTTCTCATTATTACGAGATGTTAAGTCATTATTACGAGAAAGTTTCTCATTATTACGAGAAAGTTTCTCATTATTACGAGATGTTAAGTCATTATTACGAGAAAGTTTCTCATTATTACGAGATGTTAAGTCATTATTACGAGAAAGTTTCTCATTATTACGAGATGTTAAGTCATTATTACGAGAAAGTTTCTCATTATTACGAGAAAGTTTCTGATTATTATGAGATGTTAAGTCATTATTACGAGAAAGTTTCTCATTATTACGAGATGTTAAGTCATTATTATGAGAAAGTTTCTCATTATTACGAGAAAGTTTCTCATTATTACGAGAAAGTTTCTCATTATTACGAGATGTTAAGTCATTATTACGAGATGTTAAGTCATTATTACGAGATGTTAAGTCATTATTACGAGATGTTAAGTCATTATTTCGAGAAAGTTTCTCATTATTATGAGATGTTAAGTCATTATTATGAGAAATTTTCTCATTATTACGAGATGTTAAGTCATTATTACGAGAAAGTTTCTCATTATTACGAGATGTTAAGTCATTATTACGAGAAAGTTTCTCATTATTACGAGATGTTAAGTCATTATTACGAGAAAGTTTCTCATTATTACGAGATGTTAAGTCATTATTACGAGAAAGTTTCTCATTATTACGAGATGTTAAGTCATTATTACGAGAAAGTTTCTCATTATTACGAGAAAGTTTCTCATTATTATGAGATGTTAAGTCATTATTACGAGAAAGTTTCTCATTATTACGAGATGTTAAGTCATTATTATGAGAAAGTTTCTCATTATTACGAGAAAGTTTCTCATTATTACGAGAAAGTTTCTCATTATTACGAGATGTTAAGTCATTATTACGAGATGTTAAGTCATTATTACGAGATGTTAAGTCATTATTTCGAGAAAGTTTCTCATTATTATGAGATGTTAAGTCATTATTATGAGAAATTTTCTCATTATTACGAGATGTTAAGTCATTATTACGAGATGTTAAGTCATTATTACGAGATGTTAAGTCATTATTTCGAGAAAGTTTCTCATTATTATGAGATGTTAAGTCATTATTATGAGAAATTTTCTCATTATTACGAGATGTTAAGTCATTATTACGAGATGTTAAGTCATTATTACGAGATGTTAAGTCATTATTATGAGAAAGTTTCTCATTATTACGAGATGTTAAGTCATTATTATGATAAAGTTTCTCATTATTACGAGATGTTAAGTCATTATTATGAGAAATTTTCTCATTATTACGAGATGTTAAGTCATTATTACGAGAAAGTTTCTCATTATTACGAGATGTTAAGTCATTATTACGAGAAAGTTTCTCATTATTACGAGATGTTAAGTCATTATTACGAGAAAGTTTCTCATTATTACGAGATGTTAAGTCATTATTACGAGAAAGTTTCTCATTATTACGAGATGTTAAGTCATTATTACGAGAAAGTTTCTCATTATTACGAGATGTTAAGTCATTATTACGAGAAAGTTTCTCATTATTACGAGAAAGTTTCTCATTATTACGAGATGTTAAGTCATTATTACGAGAATGTTTCTCATTATTATGAGATGTTAAGTCATTATTACGAGAAAGTTTCTCATTATTACGAGAAAGTTTCTCATTATTACGAGATGTTAAGTCATTATTACGAGAAAGTTTCTCATTATTACGAGAAAGTTTCTCATTATTATGAGATGTTAAGTCATTATTACGAGAAAGTTTCTCATTATTATGAGATGTTAAGTCATTATTACGAGAAAGTTTCTCATTATTACGAGATGTTAAGTCTTTATTACGAGAAAGTTTCTCGTTATTATGAGATGTTAAGTCATTATTACGAGAAAGTTTCTCATTATTACGAGATGTTAAGTCTTTATTACGAGAAAGTTTCTCGTTATTATGAGAAAGTTTCTCATTATTTTGAGATGTTAAGTCATTATTACGAGAAAGTTTCTCATTATTACGAGATGTTAAGTCATTATTATGAGAAAGTTTCTCATTATTACGAGAAAGTTTCTCATTATTTTGAGATGTTAAGTCATTATTACGAGAAAGTTTCTCATTATTACGAGATGTTAAGTCATTATTATGAGAAAGTTTCTCATTATTACGAGAAAGTTTCTCATTATTTTGAGATGTTAAGTCATTATTACGAGAAAGTTTCTCATTATTACGAGATGTTAAGTCATTATTACGAGAAAGTTTCTCATTATTACGAGATGTTAAGTCATTATTATGAGAAAGTTTCTCATTATTACGAGATGTTAAGTCATTATTACGAGAAAGTTTCTCATTATTACGAGATGTTAAGTCATTATTATGAGAAAGTTTCTCATTATTACGAGATGTTAAGTCATTATTACGAGAAAGTTTCTCATTATTACGAGAAAGTTTCTCATTATTACGAGATGTTAAGTCATTATTACGAGAAAGTTTCTCATTATTATGAGATGTTAAGTCATTATTACGAGAAAGTTTCTCATTATTACGAGAAAGTTTCTCATTATTACGAGATGTTAAGTCATTATTACGAGAAAGTTTCTCATTATTACGAGAAAGTTTCTCATTATTATGAGATGTTAAGTCATTATTACGAGAAAGTTTCTCATTATTACGAGATGTTAAGTCTTTATTACGAGAAAGTTTCTCGTTATTATGAGAAAGTTTCTCATTATTATGACTTAAAGAATCTTTATTTTTTTACTCAATGTGGCGGAAACGGGCTTCCATAATTAAGTGATATTCCTTATGTTATGATAAGATTAGTGATGGATGGGAACGCGCAAGCGTCCGAACACGTGACACTCTGACGTCATCATGCGAGTGTTTGAGCGACAGCAGTGGATTTTTACCAAATCACGAAAACAACACACACACACACACACACACACACACACACACACACAGAAGGAGATCCAGATTCCAGCCCACTGTAGTGCTTGAGCAGAAAGATACTCGGTAATGCTACATCTGGTAAGGTTTGAATGTAATTTTTGGTGACTTTTATTTACTTAAATATTTCATTATTGGTTTGATTTGTATTTTCTGTTTGAGGTATAAAGTCTCTTATTTAAATAAAGCCATAAAATGAATAGTTTTGTCATCGTTTCAGGATCGAAAGTTAATTTTTGGACGTACTGGAATCTGTCCCTTTAATAAAAGTAAAGAGCGGAAGTGGTCATCATGCAGCCGGAAGTGTTTGTGTGTTTGCACTCACTGAAGCGACATCATGGGACGAGAGTCACGGTAAATCTTTCCATGTTTATTCAATTTCATTTGATTATCACGTTTAACTGTTTTAGTAATATTTCCAGTGTGAATTACACGCGTGTATTATGAAGGTGTTATTAATACCGCCGCGCTGCGAATGAAACAATCATAATCATAAGACGTAAACTCTACGTTTGAGCTCACTAACTAACTAACTAACTAACTAACTAACTAACTCACTCACTCACTCACTGACTAACTAACTGACTGACTCACTAACTAATGTTTGCAATAAATGGTTTAATGGAGAACACGTAGAGGAGGTTAGTGAGTCCCCCTGCTGTATCGCGCCATTATGTTGTTTACATCACAGTTAAATACAGTTTAATTCATTACGTCATAACAACGCAGTCAGCTTTCATAAAATTAGCTTCCATATTTTACTTTTATGTCTAATTTACAGATATATGTTGACCTCTGTTGTAAATAATTATTAATAATACTAATAATAATTATTTAATAATATATTATTATAATATATTATTATTTTATAATATTTGCACAAAGGTGTTTTTCACTCTTTTTAACTTTGTATTTAATTTGGAGCCAGTATAATAAAACTAAATTTCTATCATTTTCAGTTGAAACATAAACAACACTATTAGCTGTTTCTTTAAAATGGTTTAAAGTCACCATGAAATCATTAGACAATTCTTTTTTTAATAGAATTTTGCCATGTTTATTATAAATGATTTATCTGGACATTGTCAAACATTTCATGATTCTGTACGATTCCGATTCACAAACTTGTGATTCAATTCCAACTGCGATTCAGTTGTGTATATGAATATATATATATAGGCCTATATTTGGATAAAAGCGTCTGCCAAATGCATAGTTATGCATCTCCTGTAGAGTTGTTCTCCTGCTGTAGAGTTGTTCTCCTGCTGTAGAGTTGTTCTCCTGCTGTAGAGTTATTCTCCTCCTGTAGAGTTGTTCTCCTCCTGTAGAGTTGTTCTCCTCCTGTAGAGTTGTTCTCCTCCTGTAGAGTTGTTCTCCTCCTGTAGAGTTGTTCTCCCGCTGTAGAGTTGTTCTCCCGCTGTAGAGTTGTTCTCCTGCTGTAGAGTTGTTCTCCTGCTGTAGAGTTATTCTCCTCCTGTAGAGTTGTTCTCCTGCTGTAGAGTTATTCTCCTCCTGTAGAGTTGTTCTCCTCCTGTAGAGTTGTTCTCCTCCTGTAGAGTTGTTCTCCTCCTGTAGAGTTGTTCTCCTCCTGTAGAGTTGTTCTCCTCCTGTAGAGTTGTTCTCCTCCTGTAGAGTTGTTCTCCTCCTGTAGAGTTGTAGAGATATTCTCCTCCTGTAGAGATGTTCTCCTCCTGTAGAGTTGTTCTCCTCCTGTAGAGTTGTTCTCCCGCTGTAGAGTTGTTCTCCCGCTGTAGAGTTGTTCTCCCGCTGTAGAGTTGTTCTCCCGCTGTAGAGTTGTTCTCCCGCTGTAGAGTTGTTCTCCCGCTGTAGAGTTGTTCTCCCTCTGTAGAGTTGTTCTCCCGCTGTAGAGTTGTTCTCCCGCTGTAGAGTTGTTCTCCCGCTGTAGAGTTGTTCTCCCGCTGTAGAGTTGTTCTCCCGCTGTAGAGTTGTTCTCCTGCTGTAGAGTTGTTCTCCTGCTGTAGAGTTGTTCTCCTGCTGTAGAGTTGTTCTCCTGCTGTAGAGTTGTTCTCCTGCTGTAGAGTTGTTCTCCTGCTGTAGAGTTGTTCTCCTCCTGTAGAGTTGTTCTCCTCCTGTAGAGTTGTTCTCCTCCTGTAGAGTTGTTCTCCTCCTGTAGAGTTGTAGAGATATTCTCCTCCTGTAGAGATGTTCTCCTCCTGTAGAGATGTTCTCCTCCTGTAGAGTTGTTCTCCTCCTGTAGAGTTGTTCTCCTGCTGTAGAGTTGTTCTCCTCCTGTAGAGTTGTTCTCCTGTAGAGTTGTTCTCCTCCTGTAGAGTTGTTCTCCCGCTGTAGAGTTGTTCTCCCGCTGTAGAGTTGTTCTCCCGCTGTAGAGTTGTTCTCCCGCTGTAGAGTTGTTCTCCCGCTGTAGAGTTGTTCTCCCGCTGTAGAGTTGTTCTCCCGCTGTAGTTGTTCTCCTCCTGTAGAGTTGTTCTCCCGCTGTAGAGTTGTTCTCCTGCTGTAGTTGTTCTCCTCCTGTAGAGTTGTTCTCCCGCTGTAGAGTTGTTCTCCCGCTGTAGAGTTGTTCTCCCGCTGTAGAGTTGTTCTCCCGCTGTAGAGTTGTTCTCCCGCTGTAGAGTTGTTCTCCCGCTGTAGAGTTGTTCTCCCGCTGTAGAGTTGTTCTCCCTCTGTAGAGTTGTTCTCCCGCTGTAGAGTTGTTCTCCCGCTGTAGAGTTGTTCTCCCGCTGTAGAGTTGTTCTCCCGCTGTAGAGTTGTTCTCCCGCTGTAGAGTTGTTCTCCTGCTGTAGAGTTGTTCTCCCGCTGTAGAGTTGTTCTCCCGCTGTAGAGTTGTTCTCCTGCTGTAGAGTTGTTCTCCTCCTGTAGAGTTGTTCTCCTCCTGTAGAGTTGTTCTCCTCCTGTAGAGTTGTTCTCCTCCTGTAGAGTTGTTCTCCTCCTGTAGAGTTGTAGAGATATTCTCCTCCTGTAGAGATGTTCTCCTCCTGTAGAGATGTTCTCCTCCTGTAGAGTTGTTCTCCCGCTGTAGAGTTGTTCTCCCGCTGTAGAGTTGTTCTCCCGCTGTAGAGTTGTTCTCCCGCTGTAGAGTTGTTCTCCCGCTGTAGAGTTGTTCTCCCGCTGTAGAGTTGTTCTCCCGCTGTAGAGTTGTTCTCCCGCTGTAGAGTTGTTCTCCCGCTGTAGAGTTGTTCTCCCGCTGTAGAGTTGTTCTCCCGCTGTAGAGTTGTTCTCCCGCTGTAGAGTTGTTCTCCTGCTGTAGAGTTGTTCTCCTGCTGTAGAGTTGTTCTCCTGCTGTAGAGTTGTTCTCCTCCTGTAGAGTTGTTCTCCTCCTGTAGAGTTGTAGAGATATTCTCCTCCTGTAGAGATGTTCTCCTCCTGTAGAGATGTTCTCCTCCTGTAGAGTTGTTCTCCTCCTGTAGAGTTGTTCTCCTGCTGTAGAGTTGTTCTCCTCCTGTAGAGTTGTTCTCCTGTAGAGTTGTTCTCCCGCTGTAGAGTTGTTCTCCCGCTGTAGAGTTGTTCTCCCGCTGTAGAGTTGTTCTCCCGCTGTAGAGTTGTTCTCCCGCTGTAGAGTTGTTCTCCCGCTGTAGAGTTGTTCTCCCGCTGTAGAGTTGTTCTCCCGCTGTAGTTGTTCTCCCCCTGTAGAGTTGTTCTCCCGCTGTAGAGTTGTTCTCCTGCTGTAGTTGTTCTCCTCCTGTAGAGTTGTTCTCCCGCTGTAGAGTTGTTCTCCTGCTGTAGAGTTGTTCTCCTCCTGTAGAGTTGTTCTCCTGTAGAGTTGTTCTCCTCCTGTAGAGTTGTTCTCCTCCTGTAGAGTTGTTCTCCCGCTGTAGAGTTGTTCTCCCGCTGTAGAGTTGTTCTCCCGCTGTAGAGTTGTTCTCCCGCTGTAGAGTTGTTCTCCCGCTGTAGAGTTGTTCTCCTCCTGTAGAGTTGTTCTCCCGCTGTAGAGTTGTTCTCCCGCTGTAGAGTTGTTCTCCCGCTGTAGAGTTGTTCTCCCGCTGTAGAGTTGTTCTCCCGCTGTAGAGTTGTTCTCCCGCTGTAGAGTTGTTCTCCCGCTGTAGTTGTTCTCCCGCTGTAGAGTTGTTCTCCTCCTGTAGAGTTGTTCTCCCGCTGTAGAGTTGTTCTCCCGCTGTAGAGTTGTTCTCCCGCTGTAGAGTTGTTCTCCCGCTGTAGAGTTGTTCTCCTCCTGTAGAGTTGTTCTCCCGCTGTAGAGTTGTTCTCCCGCTGTAGAGTTGTTCTCCCGCTGTAGAGTTGTTCTCCCGCTGTAGAGTTGTTCTCCCGCTGTAGAGTTGTTCTCCCGCTGTAGTTGTTCTCCTCCTGTAGAGTTGTTCTCCCGCTGTAGAGTTGTTCTCCCGCTGTAGAGTTGTTCTCCCGCTGTAGAGTTGTTCTCCCGCTGTAGAGTTGTTCTCCCGCTGTAGAGTTGTTCTCCCGCTGTAGAGTTGTTCTCCCGCTGTAGAGTTGTTCTCCCGCTGTAGAGTTGTTCTCCCGTGTTCTCCCGCTGTAGAGTTGTTCTCCCGCTGTAGAGTTGTTCTCCCGCTGTAGAGTTGTTCTCCCGCTGTAGAGTTGTTCTCCTCCTGTAGAGTTGTTCTCCTCCTGTAGAGTTGTTCTCCTCCTGTAGAGTTGTTCTCCTCCTGTAGAGTTGTTCTCCTGCTGTAGTTGTTCTCCTCCTGTAGAGTTGTTCTCCCGCTGTAGAGTTGTTCTCCTGCTGTAGAGTTGTTCTCCTCCTGTAGAGTTGTTCTCCTGTAGAGTTGTTCTCCTCCTGTAGAGTTGTTCTCCCGCTGTAGAGTTGTTCTCCCGCTGTAGAGTTGTTCTCCCGCTGTAGAGTTGTTCTCCCGCTGTAGAGTTGTTCTCCCGCTGTAGAGTTGTTCTCCTCCTGTAGAGTTGTTCTCCCGCTGTAGAGTTGTTCTCCCGCTGTAGAGTTGTTCTCCCGCTGTAGAGTTGTTCTCCCGCTGTAGAGTTGTTCTCCCGCTGTAGTTGTTCTCCCGCTGTAGAGTTGTTCTCCTCCTGTAGAGTTGTTCTCCCGCTGTAGAGTTGTTCTCCCGCTGTAGAGTTGTTCTCCCGCTGTAGAGTTGTTCTCCCGCTGTAGAGTTGTTCTCCTCCTGTAGAGTTGTTCTCCCGCTGTAGAGTTGTTCTCCCGCTGTAGAGTTGTTCTCCCGCTGTAGAGTTGTTCTCCCGCTGTAGAGTTGTTCTCCCGCTGTAGTTGTTCTCCTCCTGTAGAGTTGTTCTCCCGCTGTAGAGTTGTTCTCCCGCTGTAGAGTTGTTCTCCCGCTGTAGAGTTGTTCTCCCGCTGTAGAGTTGTTCTCCCGCTGTAGAGTTGTTCTCCCGTGTTCTCCCGCTGTAGAGTTGTTCTCCCGCTGTAGAGTTGTTCTCCCGCTGTAGAGTTGTTCTCCCGCTGTAGAGTTGTTCTCCTCCTGTAGAGTTGTTCTCCTCCTGTAGAGTTGTTCTCCTCCTGTAGAGTTGTTCTCCCGCTGTAGAGTTGTTCTCCTCCTGTAGAGTTGTTCTCCTCCTGTAGAGTTGTTCTCCTCCTGTAGAGTTGTTCTCCTCCTGTAGAGTTGTTCTCCTCCTGTAGAGTTGTTCTCCCGCTGTAGAGTTGTTCTCCCGCTGTAGAGTTGTTCTCCCCCTGTAGAGTTGTTCTCCCCCTGTAGAGTTGTTCTCCTCCTGTAGAGTTGTTCTCCCGCTGTAGAGTTGTTCTCCCGCTGTAGAGTTGTTCTCCCGCTGTAGAGTTGTTCTCCCGCTGTAGAGTTGTTCTCCCGCTGTAGAGTTGTTCTCCCGCTGTAGAGTTGTTCTCCCGCTGTAGAGTTGTTCTCCCGCTGTAGAGTTGTTCTCCCGCTGTAGAGTTGTTCTCCCGCTGTAGAGTTGTTCTCCCGCTGTAGAGTTGTTCTCCCGCTGTAGAGTTGTTCTCCCGCTGTAGAGTTGTTCTCCCGCTGTAGAGTTGTTCTCCCGCTGTAGAGTTGTTCTCCCGCTGTAGAGTTGTTCTCCCGCTGTAGAGTTGTTCTCCCGCTGTAGAGTTGTTCTCCCGCTGTAGAGTTGTTCTCCCGCTGTAGAGTTGTTCTCCTAGAGTTGTTCTCCTGCTGTAGAGTTGTTCTCCCGCTGTAGAGTTGTTCTCCCGCTGTAGAGTTGTTCTCCCGCTGTAGAGTTGTTCTCCCGCTGTAGAGTTGTTCTCCCGCTGTAGAGTTGTTCTCCCGCTGTAGAGTTGTTCTCCCGCTGTAGAGTTGTTCTCCCCCTGTAGAGTTGTTCTCCCCCTGTAGAGTTGTTCTCCTCCTGTAGAGTTGTTCTCCTCCTGTAGAGTTGTTCTCCTCCTGTAGTAGGGCTGCACGATATTGGAAAAAAAATTACATTGCGATATTTTTTTCCCAACGATATATATCGCGATATTGCGAGCCATCAATCCAGGCTAAAGTCAATAATTACCATTCCATGTTATTAATAATTTCACTAATAAGCAAGCTTCATTACAAGTAACAAAAAGGCCACTTAATATTTTATTCCAGAAACATATTTCTCTCAGAATTCGGTGAACGTTCTACGCAGGACCTAACGTTCTTCGGGTTCTAGGACCTGAAAAATTATGTTTTCTGTGCTGATTCAGTGACGCATTCATGTAAACGGCACCTAGACCCAGCAAAAGTAATGATTAATAATATGTAAAATATTACAATGAGACATTTTAATTGTTTATTAATAAACAAGTGTTTTCTGTAAAGATGAAGTTGACAATACTGACTCGCGATCTTCGCAGCAGTGATCGGGAGAAATGCACTTTTCATACAGATTAAATATAGCTATATATTTTTAATGGTTCTGTTTAAAAGTAGAGATTTCTGTAGATAATAGATATATCTATTTTTTTTTTATTTTTTTTTAGGTGTGTGAGGCGAGTAGGCTACCTTTTACGCTGAGTTTCGTTTCATGGATCATAGCTTAATCTCCAGTTCAGGCGCTAGCTGCTATATTTAATTTTTATATATTAAATCCAGGAAATTGGATGATGAAATACTGATTAAAATTAAGATACAATTAATACAAAACGAAATTCGTTTTAAAGAAAGGCTTTGTGCTTTCTGTTTGAGGTCTCTGTGAAAGTTTTAAAGCAGTCTTTTAGAGCCGCTTTCATAACGGTCGCGTCCATAATGTCACGTAGCCTAACATTGTTTTTTCCTCATAAATGCGAACACGAAAAATAAACGAATTTTTAAAAAAGACAACCATCCACAACTTTATAACACTCCAGCAAAGTAGCCTACCTCTTTTTGGACAACATCCTCCTTTTGTAGACGAAATAGGCTAGTCCCAAATAGCTGATTTTGACTTTTTTTGCGGCGGATCCTCTTCGTCGCGCATTTTTGAATGTTGGCGGTGAGCGCGGTGAGCGCGGTGAGCTGCGGCACAGCGAACCAATCACTGTGCAGGCACGCAGAACGCGTATGTCACCCCAGCAAAAAGCCATACAACAAACTCGTGTTTACGGTGTGCTAACCTGGTGCTACCATACTCTTATACTATGGGTACTACTAACGTTACCCTTCACATCGCATGTTCCGGCGATGTGACTATCGCTCATTCGCACATCGCGATGGTGATGTTAAAACAGAATATCGTTCAGCCCTATCCTGTAGAGTTGTTCTCCTGCTGTAGAGTTGTTCTCCTGCTGTAGAGTTGTTCTCCTGCTGTAGAGTTGTTCTCCTGCTGTAGAGTTGTTCTCCTGCTGTAGAGTTGTTCTCCTGCTGTAGAGTTGTTCTCCTGCTGTAGAGTTGTTCTCCTGCTGTAGCGTTGTTCTCCTGCTGTAGAGTTGTTCTCCTGCTGTAGAGTTGTTCTCCTGCTGTAGAGTTGTTCTCCTGCTGTAGAGTTGTTCTCCTGCTGTAGAGTTGTTCTCCTGCTGTAGAGTTGTTCTCCTGCTGTAGAGTTGTTCTCCTGCTGTAGAGTTGTTCTGCTGCTGTAGAGTTGTTCTCCTGCTGTAGAGTTGTTCTCCTGCTGTAGAGTTGTTCTCCTCCTGTAGAGTTGTTCTCCTCCTGTAGAGTTGTTCTCCTCCTGTAGAGTTGTTCTCCTCCTGTAGAGTTGTTCTCCTGCCGTAGAGTTGTTCTCCTGCCGTAGAGTTGTTCTCCTGCCGTAGAGTTGTTCTCCTGCCGTAGAGTTGTTCTCCTGCCGTAGAGTTGTTCTCCTGCCGTAGAGTTGTTCTCCTGCCGTAGAGTTGTTCTCCTGCCGTAGAGTTGTTCTCCTGCCGTAGAGTTGTTCTCCTGCCGTAGAGTTGTTCTCCTGCCGTAGAGTTGTTCTCCTGCCGTAGAGTTGTTCTCCTGCCGTAGAGTTGTTCTCCTGCCGTAGAGTTTGTTCTCCTGCCGTAGAGTTGTTGTCCTGCCGTAGAGTTGTTGTCCTGCCGTAGAGTTGTTGTCCTGCCGTAGAGTTGTTGTCCTGCCGTAGAGTTGTTGTCCTGCCGTAGAGTTGTTGTCCTGCCGTAGAGTTGTTGTCCTGCCGTAGAGTTGTTGTCCTGCCGTAGAGTTGTTGTCCTGCCGTAGAGTTGTTGTCCTGCCGTAGAGTTGTTGTCCTGCCGTAGAGTTGTTGTCCTGCCGTAGAGTTGTTGTCCTGCCGTAGAGTTGTTGTCCTGCCGTAGAGTTGTTGTCCTGCCGTAGAGTTGTTGTCCTGCCGTAGAGTTGTTGTCCTGCCGTAGAGTTGTTGTCCTGCCGTAGAGTTGTTGTCCTGCCGTAGAGTTGTTGTCCTGCCGTAGAGTTGTTGTCCTGCCGAACCGTAGAGTTGTTCTCCTGCCGTAGAGTTGTTCTCCTGCCGTAGAGTTGTTCTCCTCCTGTAGAGTTGTTCTCCTCCTGTAGAGTTGTTCTCCTCCTGTAGAGTTGTTCTCCTGCTGTAGAGTTGTTCTCCTGCTGTAGAGTTGTTCTCCTGCTGTAGAGTTGTTCTCCTGCTGTAGAGTTGTTCTCCTGCTGTAGAGTTGTTCTCCTGCTGTAGAGTTGTTCTCCTGCTGTAGAGTTGTTCTCCTGCTGTAGAGTTGTTCTCCTGCTGTAGAGTTGTTCTCCTGCTGTAGAGTTGTTCTCCTGCTGTAGAGTTGTTCTCCTGCTGTAGAGTTGTTCTCCTGCTGTAGAGTTGTTCTCCTCCTGTAGAGTTGTTCTCCTCCTGTAGAGTTCATGATTTACTGACCTCAAGCCATCCTAGGTGTATATGACATTATATTAAACTCTTATCTTATTTGTGTAAGAAAAATATCAGCTGCGTCTCACCCGCGTCTCACAGTGCCTCGCCCGCGCCTGTGTCTCGCCCTCGTCTCACCGCTGTCTCTGTCTCAGGCACTACCGGAAGCGCTCCAGCTCGAGGGCCCGGTCCGCCAGCAGGTCCAAGAGCCGCTCGCCCGACTCCAAGCGCTCGAAGAAAGAGGATCCGGCCGGGTCACGAGCCCGTGATCGCAGCAGGAGAGAGCGCTCTCGCAGCAGAGAGAGGAGGAGGTCACGCTCCAGAGACCGCAAGAGGCCGAGGTCAGGACACACACACACACACACACACACACACACACACACACACACACACACACACTGCTGTGATGTGCTCACGGCCCTGTCACATCTCTTCACAGGCGCTCCAGGAGTCGGGACAGGAGACGCACCAGCCGAGAGCGCAGGAGGAGTAAGAGCAGGAGCAGAGGGAGGAGGTCAGTCTCACACACACACACACACACACACACACACACACACACACACACACACACACACACACACACACACACACGCCTGAACACTCGAACGTTCATCTAGATAAATGTGTGCGGTTATCAGGAGAATGTGTGTGTGTGTGGAAGTATCAGTGCTTTACTGCAGGATATGGAGGAGCGATGACTGACACTTTCTCCTCATGACAGCAGAAACAACTTTAAAATAATACAGAATTTGAAACGGTACAGGGTCTACTTTTAACCGTGTGCACTCACCATAACAAGAAGATGTTGAGCTTTTGTAAAATAAAGAAAACTAACAGGATGTGAACGGGAGCGCGTCACAGAAATGAACACGTTTCTCACGGACATTAGAGGAATATCTGTAGAGAGCCTGACGCGTCTGTACGAAGCGAACGCCAACCCTCTGAGTGTGTGATGCGCAGGAAGGGTGTGTGTCTCTGTCCTGCAGAGACGGCGAGTCGTGTGCTCGCTCTTAAAGTGACAGCAGCACAATCAGTGTCGTTAGTGTTGATTAAACACAACATCAGCTATTGCAGCAAAATTACCCAAATTATCAAAAGATGAGAATGTTAAACATATCTATATGGCAGTTTTTCCTGTGGTGTGGACAATTGTATCGAATATCGATATTTTTTTAAGGTATCGTATTGAAATTAGACAACACGGATATATTAATTATTTAACTCACAAATCGTTGATTTCTTCACAATAAAATATTATAGATCTTCAAAATGTATATAAATGTCATATGTTTACAGTAGGGATGCACCGATGTGAAAATTGTGGCCGATACCGATAACCGATATTAATATTGCTGTTATGGCCGATACCGATATTTACCGATGTCGATATCTCTGTATAGAAAACAAATTTTAATGATTATCAAATAAAGAGCTATTTTCCAAAACACATTTTTTTTTACTTTAGAAATGACTGATATTGGGCACCTTTACCTGTGTGCAAAATATGTCACACATACACACATGCATTATATTGCATTGCATATAATGTGTGCTGGTCAACTTGTCTAAAATTAAGAAACCCTTAGAAAACAGTAAAAAAAAAAAAAAAAACAGGAACATGTGTACAATTAAGATAGGCTACTTCATTTATTATTCCAATATCCAAATATTATACTAAAAAATACCACAGGGAAAAGGGCTTCTTGTGACGTGCTGTCTTTGCGTTTGAACATTGCACATTTTAAACAGGACACGCATTAGCTGAATAAATGTTAGCCAATACAAACATATTTATAGAAAACAGTTGACAATGAATAGACAGGAGTCCAATAATAGCATAACGAATCACTTATTCTAAAAATAATAACAAGTAGGCTATAAGACGAATCCGACATATGGGCTGTGTTAACAGTGTAAAACGTCCGTCATTTAACGAATTTTAAAAACACGGATGGATAATACAAAATGCTTTCTGACATTTTGACAGAAAAAAAACAAACAAGCAAGAACAAAATTTAAACTTAGCCCGTTTTCATTTTACAATTATCTTCTCTCTCTATGTGCGCGCGTCCGTGTTTGTGAGGGAGAGCTCGCGCAGAACTGATACAACGGTAGCCTACTTTTTTAATCCATAAGTAACGAACGCGATAGTTTTCATACAAAATAAATATGTAACATAATTAGGTAGGCTACTTTAGTTATTATTAACACAATAACACATGAAGGCTACGTTTCTCAACACTGAGAATGAATAAATAAACGCCTGTTTCTCCACTCGCGCTTATCAGTAATCCACAAATCACACGTGCTGTCACTTTTGAGGAAAATCAAATTCGAATGGGTATCATATATCAAGCAATATATTCAAATATCTACGAGTCAAAAAACGATCAGTCAAAAATGTGTCATGAAGAGGAAAAAAACATAAGTCGCACTGGACTGCATTAACAATGTTACGGACGTGAGCGCTCTCGGCACTTAAAAACTGCTTTAAAACTTTCACAGAGACCTCAAGCAGAAAGCACAAAGCCTGTCTTTAAATTTAATTTCGTTTTGTATTAATTGTATCTTAATTTTGATCAATGTTTCATCAACAAATTGCATTGGATTTAATAAATAAAAAGTAAATATACTAGAAAATATTTAATCAGGACAGAGGCGACGGCGCGTGAACCTGGAGCGCGTCTCATAACTGAACCGAAACCTACCTGCCTCACAGACCTGAGACATATATAGAAAGCTTGAAACTTCTATTTTTAAACAGAACAATTCAAAATGAAAGAAAACAGACTGTTCTCTGCTTATGTCATCTGTATGAAATGTGTATTTCTCTCACATCAACCTCTTCAGCTTCACACGTTAAATATCGGCCTGTTCACATCGGCCATATTTTGACATCGGAACGATACCGATGTGTAAAAAAATGACCATATCGGCCGATATATCGTGCACCACTAGTTTACAGAATAATACAGTATATATATATATATATATATATATATATATATATATATATATATATATATATATATATATACACACACACACACACACATTTTCTCCAGTTCTATATTTTGTGTGAAAATTTGCTATATGTGAGTCATGCCATTTCATTGAAGAACATTTAATTCTAAATGTTAATTATCTTTATTGTATAGGCAGTGTCACTCCTAGTTTTGTAAATTGTTTTGAAAATGAGCAGCTTTGTTATGACAGCATCATAAATGTGTGTATCGGCCCTCTGTGACCCGAGGCGGGTTGAGTGAGCGCTGGTCTAATGTGGTGCTGATGTTCCAGCAAGGAGAAGCCGGAGAATGGAGATCAGAGCGCTGAGAAGAAGAAGATGAAGGAGGAGAAGGAGGAGGAGAAGCCGGAAGACGTGAGTGCCCTCCGCTTATTAACCCCAGATCAGTGTGTGTGCATCCGTGCTCTCTAACGCCCTGACTCTGCAGCAAGACTTCGACCAGAACACGCTGGAGGAGGAGATGAGGAAGAGGAAGGAGCGCGTGGAGAAGTGGCGGGAGGAGCAGAGGAAGAAGGCCATGGAGAACATCGGGGAGATCAAGAAGGAGCTGGAGGAGATGAAGCAGGGCAAGAAGTGGAGCCTGGAGGATGATGACGGTCAGTGACCAGCAAACACTGCAGCACACACACTCACAAACGTGTGGAGGCGGGGCTCATTTGCATATTCATAAAACCTCTTATATTAAACTCATCTTTGATCACCAAAATGACATATTTAAACGTTTGTTTTCTTTGAAAAAAATGTCTTCATGCCTTAAAATATCTTGAATGTAACTCGACACCCTTGCCTCATTTAGTATGCGCGGTTCTATGAATATGCAAATGAGCCCCGCCTCCACTCACTCACTCAGCTCAGAGAACCACTGGTTGACGATCACACGTTGATCTGATTGGTTACAACAGGGGTGGGGAACCTTTTTCCTATCAAGGGCCATTTACAATTTTTTAACATTCTTTAAGGGTCACTGTAATGAGCTAGGTTTTAAAAACACCAGGGGCTGAGCCAGAAACATCAGGGGCTGGGGGTGGGTAACAAGATAACATGATTCGATACAGAGAATAATGTATATTTGAGGCCTATATGCAGGGGGGCAGACTGGTTAAAAAATTCCATCCTGGCACTGTTGCCACACCAGCCCATATTACCACACAGACACACACATTCAAATGTGCGGTAGTTAAGGGGGTTCGGGGGCATGCTCCCCCGAGAAAAATTTGATTTCTCTGACCTACATATGTGTTTGAAGGCCAACATTTTTTGATGATAATAGCTTTAAAAGCATGTCAGTGGGCAGTAGCATAAATTATTTGTCAAGATAACAGATTCTTAAACATGAGAATGAGGATAAATGTTGAAATGAATGATCCACACTACAAAATGGAAATGCTAAATGTTTCTGCTTATTGTTGACAATACACAATCACATATTCCAAACAGGAATGGCCTTAAATGAGAAATCTTTCAAGGATTATTTTGCATAGATGTAAACTTTTTAGCATTAAAGATTGGTTTCAGCAACTTGTTTCTTTCTTGAGTTAATCAATGTTTTTGGCAATATTAAATCAGTTCAATTAAATTTCAATTGTTCACTCATAAAGACAGTCATTTGTCACCATTACTGGCTTAATGATGCAAGTTGTGCAAACACAGACAAGCGGAGTGATACAAACTGTGAAAAGGCTGATGCTGGTGAAATATTCAAACACATTCGAGGACCTTATATATATATATAGGCTACATACTGTATCAGAGTTAAATAGGAATACATTGTAATAATGTTAATCAAGCAGACTAAATCACACGACTGCGCAGCAATATTTAAGCTCATTATACAAAGGAAATAATACAGATCTAGACTAATTGGGTTGCTTATAGTTAAAATAATTTTTTTAGTCGGCCACACATTCCACTTGCTGTCGGCCACTTTTAGTCGGCTACTCATTCCACTCTAATACGCAAATGACAAAACGAAAGTAAAAGCAGCAGCCCCTCGTGGACGACTACCACACACATCCACACGCAACACACGCACACACAGTAAAGTCCATGCCTGGTCCTCCGCTGTCTTCGTTCCGATCCGTGAGAAACTTGAAACCGATGCGGCGCGCAGGTGACTCATTAACTCTCGCGCTACTGGCCTCGCCCTGCTCTCACGGCTCGTGGACTCGTGCTGCTTGCCACTTTGTCTATTTTGTGTTTTCTATAACAGGAAAAGTAATTGCTGAGATTTTTTTTTTGGGAGGAATTGACTCGCAGGCCGCATCAAACTGTTTCGCGGGCCGGACGTTCCCCACCCCTGGGTTACAAGGTAGTTTGTGACGTCAGAAACACCAGCAATTTCAAAGCGTGTTTTTGAGACTGTCTTTGGTTCACTGCAGTTTTAAGGAGGAAATACTCAGCAATGCTGTCGACTTATGAATTTACACATGCTTTGTCTTAAAGCATATTAAAAACACCACATAGACACATAAACTACATTAAAAGCTGGATTTACACCACAGTGGGCTTTAAATCCCGTGGCCGTGAGCATGTAAACCAGTGAGCCCGGTGACGGCTGGGACTGATGGGACAAAAGGATGATTTCGCCACAGCTCAGAGTGTGCTGAGGAGTTCTGAACTGTGATTGGCCGGACCTTCAATAAACCCTGATATTACACTGGCTTCATACTGGAGTGAGATTATCAAGAGCTGACAGTCGGAGAGCTGTTGTTCACAGTGCTGTTGAGTAAAGGGAAGAGCGTTAGCATGAGGGGCTACGTCTACATGTGACCATTAGTCATCGCATCGACGGCTCAGTCGCACTGAAAAGCCTTCATGTAGAACACTCTTCTTTATTTGTTTTAAACAGCAATGTAGGAGAATAGTTATGAGCAAACAGCGGGGAACTCTGTATATTCGCGCATGTCAAAGGAAATTGTGATTTGAAGCTTGTGATATAAACACACATCAACCCGATCACATGATCAGCGTTCATGTAAACACTACATTCAGATTCATCAGTAGGAATTACTTCAGTCGGATTGAAACCAAAGTTGTGCATGTAAACGCAGCCAATGTCATCAGTGTGTGTGTGTGTGTGTGTTTAGATGATGACGAGGAGACCCAGGCCCCGGTGGAGCCGGACCCGGACGAGGAGGAGCAGGAGAAGGAGCCCGCGGTGGAGCTGGAGGAGGTGATGGAGGAGGAGGCCGGAGAGGAGCTCGACCCGCTCGACGCCTACATGGAGGAGGTCAAGGAGGAGGTCAAGAAGTTCAACATGGGCACCATGAAGGGCGGGAACGACAAGGTACTCCAGTGCTTCAACACTTCCTCCTGCGCTCCATCAGTGTTCAGCTCCACTGTAGATCACCCTGATGAACACCTCTTCTGTCCTCTGAGCGGTGTGCGATGTCACGATTTCTGGTCGTGGACGATTATAATGTCTCCACGATCTGCTTTTGTAGAAATATCGTAGTATCGTGGATTCTATCAGTTGCAGTTCTGGCGCCTCTGTCCCAACATACTGAACAACGTATATTCACATCTAATGTTACGGGACACTGCAGTTCACAAAAGGTCATAATTTGCATGTGCTTTAATGCCTTGTCGGTTAAACATTTAATGTGCTGATGCTGTTCTAACGTGTGCGTTTCTGAGCGCGTACATGTGAAGCTCACAGGCACTGAAAGCCTTTCTACCAGCGCCTGGATACTGGACTAAGTTATCTTTCGAGTCTTATTGTGCTGATACTGTCAAATACACACAAGGTTTACATAAACAAAGTCGGGTATGTCTAAAGTGAACGCAAACTTAAGAAAATTGAGAGAAAACCTGCTTGTCAAGTGCGTGTATATTAGACGCGTCGCGCGCAGCTCTTAAAGAGACAGTAGCCTAATAGTAAACATGTCCTTAAAGAGAGAGTTCACCCTGAAATATATACTAGTGAAGTCACTGGGGTACACCAACTGTTTGGTTACCCACAATCTTCAAAATAACTTATTTTCAACAGAAGAAAGAAACTTATTCGAGTTTAAAATAACTTGTGAGAGTAAATTATGACAGTATATTTTGGGAGAACTATCCCTTTAATGCTAATTAAACAATTACATTAAACGACTAATTACCTTTGAGAACAGCCATACTGATGAAGAGCTGCTTGAGTTATTGAAAGACAATACATGTGAAAGTAGTCTTTAATTTTATCGATAAAACAATCTTTTCACACTAAATGAACACCGCAGCCCGTCTGACGAGTGTGATATTGCTCATTAATATGGAGTGTGTGACACCGCTTTCCTTCCTCAGCTCAGTCATATATTCATGGGAGAAAGAGTCAGTGTGAAAGAGGAAAGCGATATCGTTTTCACAGTGTCCTTTCAGTGGTAACAGTTTCCGCAGTCAGTGCATCCGCTGCTCTTAATCTCTACCATTTAGTTTTATTGGTTTATTTTTATTTATCTATTTACCTTTTTTAGAATTTGAAAGATAATAAAGATATTGATTAATAAGAGAGATCTTTGATTGAAGTCCTCAAGTCCTGGAAGTTGATTTTCCCGTGTCTGTGTGAACCCTGAGTAACTGATGTTCTCTGTGTGTGTGTGCCAGCAGAAAGGAGGCATGTCTGTGACTAAAGTGATGACAGTGATGAAGACGAGGAAGATGCCGCACACCCAGAAGAAGAAGGGGGAGCTGATGGAGAACGACCAGGACGCCATGGAGGTACAGCTGTGTCTGAGACTCACTGAAGCAGAGTTAGAGTTAGAGAGGCTCATGAGGACGTCTGCACGTCACCGTTCACCATCACGTGTTCACATGAGGATTCAGCACACAGCCAGAGTCACTGAGGAAGATCATCAGCTCAGTGCGGGACCGTAAACACACGTCTGTGCCCCAGTGTTAGTGAGCGGAGCGGTTAAAGCTGCTCTCGTCACAGTATCCGTCACTGATGAAGTTACATTTACAGAACATGTACAGTCAAACCACACATTACTCAGACAGCAGCATTAACTGTGAGTGAGGAGAGCAGAGTAACTGAGACATGTTACACCCAAACACTCTTCATCCAGTGGGTTACAGCCAGTGACATTCATAAAGATTTGGGGCCAGAAATGATTGGGACACTTTGAGCTGATCATGTTCTGCTGAAGTGTGTTGTCTTTAATTGCTAATGCTCTTTTCACACACAGACTGAACACAATGAAGCATTGCTTGGTGATTGGTTGAGCTAAACTGGTATTATCTAATTGTGTAGTTAAATTTAACAGCTGACAGATATTCAACATAATTCATGTGTGAGACAGTCTAACAGAAGGACGGACAAAACCAGCCAAATATCAACTGAGTTCTGCTCATATTTCATTACCATTCTCTAAGCTATAGCGAATAAACTGTGATAATGTGAGAGATGTTGAAGATGTGTGAATATCCTCCTCCCAGTTCTCATTTCCGTGTGTGTGTGTGTGTGTGTAGTATTCGTCAGAGGAAGAGGTCGTGGACTTGCAGACGGCCCTCACAGGCTTCCAGACGAAGCAGAGGAAAGTTCTGGAGCCGGTGGATCATCAGAAGATCGAGTATGAACCGTTCCGCAAGAACTTCTACGTGGAAGTGCCGGAGCTGGCCCGCATGAGCCCCGAAGGTCTGCCTCACACACACTCACACTGAACTCAGGCTACGCTTCACACACACTCACACTGAACTCAGGCTACGCTTCACACACACTCACACTGAACTCAGGCTACGCTTCACACACACTCACACTGAACTCAGGCTACGCTTCACACACACTCACACTGAACTCAGGCTACGCTTCACACACACTCACACTGAACTCAGGCTACGCTTCACACACACTCACACTGAACTCAGGCTACGCTTCACACACACTCACACTGAACTCAGGCTACGCTTCACACACACTCACACTGAACTCAGGCTACGCTTCACACACACTCACACTGAACTCAGGCTACGACTCACACACACTCACACTGAACTCAGGCTACGACTCACACACACTCACACTGAACTCAGGCTACGCTTCACACACACTCACACTGAACTCAGGCTACGCTTCACACACACACACACTGAACTCAGGCTACGCTTCACACACACTCACACTGAACTCAGGCTACGCTTCACACACACTCACACTGAACTCAGGCTACGCTTCACACACACTCACACTGAACTCAGGCTACGCTTCACACACACTCACACTGAACTCAGGCTACGCTTCACACACACTCACACTGAACTCAGGCCACGCTTCACACACACTCACACTGAACTCAGGCCACGCTTCACACACACTCACACTGAACTCAGGCTACGGCTCACACACACTCACACTGAACTCAGGCTACGCTTCACACACACTCACACTGAACTCAGGCCACGCTTCACACACACTCACACTGAACTCAGGCTACGCTTCACACACACTCACACTGAACTCAGGCTACGCTTCACACACACTCACACTGAACTCAGGCTACGCTTCACACACACTCACACTGAACTCAGGCCACGCTTCACACACACTCACACTGAACTCAGGCCACGCTTCACACACACTCACACTGAACTCAGGCTACGGCTCACACACACTCACACTGAACTCAGGCTACGCTTCACACACACTCACACTGAACTCAGGCTACGGCTCACACACACTCACACTGAACTCAGGCTACGCTTCACACACACTCACACTGAACTCAGGCCACGCTTCACACACACTCACACTGAACTCAGGCTACGCTTCACACACACTCACACTGAACTCAGGCTACGCTTCACACACTCACACTGAACTCAGGCTACGCTTCACACACACTCACACTGAACTCAGACTACGCTTCACACACACACACACTGAACTCAGGCTACGCTTCTCACACACACACACACACACTGAACTCAGGCTACGGCTCACACACACTCACACTGAACTCAGGCTACGCTTCACACACACACTCACACTGAACTCAGGCTACGCTTCACACACACACTCACACTGAACTCAGGCTACGCTTCACACACACACTCACACTGAACTCAGGCTACGGCTCACACACACTCACACTGAACTCAGGCTACGGCTGTTTCTGGGGATCTCTGAGTTAGAGGGGTCATGACTTGTGTGCACTAGCGAGGGGCGTTTATAGTGTTTACAGAACCCTTACTCGTGTGCACTAGCGAGGGGCGTTTATAGTGTTTACAGAACCCTTACTCGTGTGCACTAGCGAGGGGTGTTTATAGTGTTTACAGAACCCTTACTCGTGTGCACTAGCGAGGGGCGTTTATAGTGTTTACAGAACCCTTACTCGTGTGCACTAGCGAGGGGGCGTTTATAGTGTTTACAGAACCCTTACTCGTGTGCACTAGCGAGGGGGCGTTTATAGTGTTTACAGAACCCTTACTCGTGTGCACTAGCGAGGGGGCGTTTATAGTGTTTACAGAACCCTTACTCGTGTGCACTAGCGAGGGGGCGTTTATAGTGTTTACAGAACCCTTACTCGTGTGCACTAGCGAGGGGCGTTTATAGTGTTTACAGAACCCTTATTCGTGTGCACTAGCGAGGGGTGTTTATAGTGTTTACAGAACCCTTACTCGTGTGCACTAGCGAGGGGTGTTTATAGTGTTTACAGAACCCTTACTCGTGTGCACTAGCGAGGGGGCGTTTATAGTGTTTACAGAACCCTTACTCGTGTGCACTAGCGAGGGGTGTTTATAGTGTTTACAGAACCCTTACTCGTGTGCACTAGCGAGGGGCGTTTATAGTGTTTACAGTAGTGGTCGACCGATATATCGCCGAGGCCGATATTTGGAATTTTTTAGATATCGGCATCGGCCGATAAATCTTTCCGTTTGGCCGATATATTTCAAAACAGTTTGTGACTGTGCATTAGCGCGTTTTTCCACTGACGCGAACAGAGTGAGCGTGAATGAACTGAATACACTCGCTCTGCTCCGCCCAGCACCGTAAAACAAGCCACTCAGAAGTGAAGCAGACATCTGACAGACACAGTAAATGACCATTCGCATTCGCTTTCTAACCTGACGCTACATTGTGTTACACACAAAAACACTCCGGCGTGCAGCAGAGTCTATTCAAACAGTACCGTGAAATGTCAGATCCGCAGCCCAGCGGTAGCTCCAGTGGGGGTCACAGATGTGATATAAACGAATTCAAACAAAACTGAAAACATTTTACCTCACAAACAGTCAAAAATCCTGTGACTGGCTGTTCCTCAGATACGCGCGTTGTTCTCGGGTTACATTTAAACTAGACGCTGTTTTCCAACGGACTCGCGTGCACGGAAAAGCTGGGTCGCGTCACTCGCGTGCATTACAGATCAGTTGGTCGCGTGAGGTGGATGAGAGGAGAACACTATGTAATAACATTACGTTTGAAAATAAATCCTTGAAAATGTTATGCACTATAGTATCTACGGTTTGGGTCATTCTATGAAAATGGTGGCTTTTTGAACAGACAACTTTTTAAAAATGTAATTCTTTTTTTTATACCAAAACTTATAGTCAGATAATAGTTAACCTCTTAAAATTATAAATCAACTTAAATGACAGCTTAATGTATTTTTATATTTTTACTACATTACATTAAAAAATGCTTGTGCTGCTTTTTTGTCACTGGTGTTACCTATATTTTAGATGACAATTCAGGCTTCCCAGAATGTAATTTGACTATTTAATTTGCATACATAATCAAAGACAGAAAAATGTAATGTAATATTAAGAAACTGTCTTGATTAGTAATAATTTACTTTAAACAGGCATGTGTAAAGTTCTATTGTGTGACATTTTTCTATTTCTACGACTGTGTTTTTTGTTGTAACATTAGAAATAATTGAGGTTGAGTGATCAAAATTGAATGATCATATCCTTATAATGCTTACTAATGAATGCAGCAACAGTTGGGTAGATACAAAAAACATATTCTATGAAACTGTGAACATAGAATGCCAGAAAACCAATATGCCATGTGGTGGTAACACCAGTGACGCAATGTAACACCAGTGACGCAATGTAACACCAGTGACGCAAAGTGAAACCAATGACAAAACATAAGATTATTTCAAACATTTTTTTATACATTTATTATGAAATGCTAACAAGTCTTTATTAATATAATTGTTGAGGCTTTTATGAAACCTTATGTTGAGAAAAAAGTTAGTGGTGTTATTGATTGTCACTGGTGTTATTGTCATGTCACTGGTGTTACCAGCAGCAACAGTAACACCAGTGACGATAACACCAGTGACAAATCTGCAGACAAAATGGCATATCTAAGATGGCGGCCACAGTAGCTCAAACCACACTTCTTAAATTGTAAATAAATCACTCAATCATGCAATTTGAAAAAATATATTAATAAAATTTCATTTCCCCTTAGTATAAACTGTAGAACACCAGTGACACATCTTAAGGCCTCGCATGAAATTATCAAATTATTTATCAAATTGCTAAAAGATGAAGAGAGAGTGCACACTCTCCATGTGCTTTTCAAAACAGCCATGCCTACAATAGACCTTTGACCCAGAAAGAAGTTGGCAAGGATGTTGATTTTTTTCAAAGTGGTGGTTTTTATAAATTGTAACACCAGTGACATGAAATTGAGGGACAGGTATTCCCTGTAAATTATTTATAATATTTAGTTGATATTTTAGTTTTTTAAGTAGTCCACTAAATAACTATACTACTTCCCTTTGTATTATGACATTTAAAGGGGGAGAAAAATATATTTTTTAACTCAAAATATGTCACTAAACCACGACTCCTGACCCGAGGGACAAGCCAATTTCATGGTACTGACCGTGTTCTACAATATATATAAAAAATGGTTTGTAATATAACTGTCTTACATATGTTTTATTAACAATAAAACACTTAAATTAAAACAAAAAACATATATTTTGTGTCATTATCTGACACTTTTAAGTGTTTTTCCTGGTGGTTGAGGCCGGGACAGGAAAGCCACCATTTTCGTAGAATGACCCGTTTATCTTTCCATGATTGGCGTAATATCGTGTGTAGTATACATTTTCATATGTTCATGTATGTCATGCAAATACATGTGACGGCTTGCAACGTTTTAAAGAAACAAACAAGCAAAACTAAACACATAAATCATTATTATTTCGATATACTTTAAGTAAAACAACTTGTTTAAAGTAAATCGTGTAAATAAACTATGTATTGTACATAAAATGTATGTAATTTCATATACTATTTTGTCATTAATTTATGAATATTGTTTAGATTGTTTCACTAATGATAAATGTTATTTGTAACCTGCAGTAAGCAGCAGTAATTATTTATGTGACTGAATGACTGTAAATATTAAAGCAGACAAGAAGTTGCACTAAAACTTTATTTATTGAAGTGTTACCTTACCTTTTTGTTTCCATTTTAATTTCTTAGTAAATCTTTTTTCATTGCAAAAAGAATTGTGCATAAATAGTATGTACAATAAATGTTCATTTAGTTTCACCAATATTCTTTATGTCTCTCATTTACTGTATTCACATGTATTGTATCGGCCTCATATCGGCCAATCGGCCAGATTGCTTTCTCAATATCGGCATCGGCATCGGCCATTATATCGGTCGACCACTAGTTTACAGAACCCTTACTCGTGTGCACTAGCGAGGGGCGTTTATAGTGTTTACAGAACCCTTACTCGTGTGCACTAGCGAGGGGGTGTTTATAGTGTTTACAGAACCCTTACTCGTGTGCACTAGCGAGGGGCGTTTATAGTGTTTACAGAACCCTTACTCGTGTGCACTAGCGAGGGGCGTTTATAGTGTTTACAGAACCCTTACTCGTGTGCACTAGCGAGGGGGCGTTTATAGTGTTTACAGAACCCTTACTCGTGTGCACTAGCGAGGGGGTGTTTATAGTGTTTACAGAACCCTTACTCGTGTGCACTAGCGAGGGGCGTTTATAGTGTTTACAGAACCCTTACTCGTGTGCACTAGCGAGGGGCGTTTATAGTGTTTACAGAACCCTTACTCGTGTGCACTAGCGAGGGGGCGTTTATAGGGTTTACAGAACCCTTACTCGTGTGCACTAGCGAGGGGGCGTTTATAGTGTTTACAGAACCCTTACTCGTGTGCACTAGCGAGGGGGCGTTTATAGTGTTTACAGAACCCTTACTCGTGTGCACTAGCGAGGGGGCGTTTATAGTGTTTACAGAACCCTTACTCGTGTGCACTAGCGAGGGGCGTTTATAGTGTTTACAGAACCCTTACTCGTGTGCACTAGCGAGGGGCGTTTATAGTGTTTACAGAACCCTTACTCGTGTGCACTAGCGAGGGGGCGTTTATAGGGTTTACAGAACCCTTACTCGTGTGCACTAGCGAGGGGCGTTTATAGTGTTTACAGAACCCTTACTCGTGTGCACTAGCGAGGGGGCGTTTATAGTGTTTACAGAACCCTTACTCGTGTGCACTAGCGAGGGGCGTTTATAGTGTTTACAGAACCCTTACTCGTGTGCACTAGCGAGGGGGCGTTTATAGTGTTTACAGAACCCTTACTCATGTGCACTAGCGAGGGCCGTTTATAGTGTTTACAGAACCCTTACTCGTGTGCACTAGCGAGGGGGCGTTTATAGTGTTTACAGAACCCTTACTCGTGTGCACTAGCGAGGGGCGTTTATAGTGTTTACAGAACCCTTACTCGTGTGCACTAGCGAGGGGGCGTTTATAGTGTTTACAGAACCCTTACTCGTGTGCACTAGCGAGGGGGCGTTTATAGTGTTTACAGAACCCTTACTCGTGTGCACTAGCGAGGGGGCGTTTATAGTGTTTACAGAACCCTTACTCGTGTGCACTAGCGAGGGGTGTTTATAGTGTTTACAGAACCCTTACTCGTGTGCACTAGCGAGGGGGGCGTTTATAGTGTTTACAGAACCCTTACTCGTGTGCACTAGCGAGGGGGCGTTTATAGTGTTTACAGAACCCTTACTCGTGTGCACTAGCGAGGGGCGTTTATAGTGTTTACAGAACCCTTACTCGTGGGCACTAGCGAGGGGCGTTTATAGTGTTTACAGAACCCTTACTCGTGTGCACTAGCGAGGGGGCGTTTATAGTGTTTACAGAACCCTTACTCGTGTGCACTAGCGAGGGGCGTTTATAGTGTTTACAGAACCCTTACTCGTGTGCACTAGCGAGGGGGCGTTTATAGTGTTTACAGAACCCTTACTCGTGGGCACTAGCGAGGGGCGTTTATAGTGTTTACAGGACCCTTACTCGTGGGCACTAGCGAGGGGCGTTTATAGTGTTTACAGAACCCTTACTCGTGTGCACTAGCGAGGGGCGTTTATAGTGTTTACAGAACCCTTACTCGTGTGCACTAGCGAGGGGCGTTTATAGTGTTTACAGAACCCTTACTCGTGTGCACTAGCGAGGGGGCGTTTATAGTGTTTACAGAACCCTTACTCGTGTGCACTAGCGAGGGGCGTTTATAGTGTTTACAGAACCCTTACTCGTGTGCACTAGCGAGGGGGGCGTTTATAGTGTTTACAGAACCCTTACTCGTGTGCACTAGCGAGGGGGCGTTTATAGTGTTTACAGAACCCTTACTCGTGTGCACTAGCGAGGGGCGTTTATAGTGTTTACAGAACCCTTACTCGTGTGCACTAGCGAGGGGCGTTTATATTGTTTACAGAACCCTTACTCGTGTGCACTAGCGAGGGGGCGTTTATAGTGTTTACAGAACCCTTACTCGTGGGCAACCCTTACTCGTGGGCACTAGCGAGGGGCGTTTATAGTGTTTACAGAACCCTTACTCGTGTGCACTAGCGAGGGGCGTTTATAGTGTTTACAGAACCCTTACTCGTGTGCACTAGCGAGGGGCGTTTATAGTGTTTACTAGCGAGGGGTGTTTATAGTGTTTACAGAACCCTTACTCGTGTGCACTAGCGAGGGGGCGTTTATAGTGTTTACAGAACCCTTACTCGTGTGCACTAGCGAGGGGGCGTTTATAGTGTTTACAGAACCCTTACTCATGTGCACTAGCGAGGGGCGTTTAATTTCAAAATAAGCATTTTTCTGCATATGTTTGGTTTTTTTTGGTGCAAAAACCTTTAACTTTACACTGTGAACCTCAGGAAACATTAAATAATTATACAAATCCATGTCATGACCCTTTTAATCAGGAGAAAGCTTTCTGAATTGATGACTTCACTGATGATGTAGGGATTGCTTTTATAAACTCTTACTACATAATAATAATAATGATGATGATGATGATGATGATGAGGACTCAAATGTTCGAGATCCATCAGAGCCTGCTCTACAGTGATGTGCTGTTACCCATGATGCTCTACAGTGCTGTTACCCATGATGCTCAGCGAGCTGATGATGCGTTTCCTCCCCCAGAGGTGAACGAGTACCGCCTGGAGCTGGAGGGCATCGTGGTGAAAGGCAAGGGCTGCCCGAAGCCCATCAAGTCGTGGGTGCAGTGTGGCATCTCCATGAAGGTGATGAACGCCCTGAAGAAGTGAGTACCAGCGCTCTCTCTCTCTCCTGATCTGATCGCACTCACACCGCTGAGAGCAGACCTAGAGCTGGCCTTGACCTTTACAGTTACTGACCTGACCTGAATCTAGCAGACGTTTGTTCTAGTTTTAATCATAAACTCTTCATTTTGTTCAGTTTCACAGAAAACAAGACTTAGATGTAATGTGATTTCAGTTCTCCAGTAAATGCATCTTGATTTAAGAACATTTAGATGGAAGACGAGCCAGAGACACTGAGGAAGATCATCAGCTCAGTGCGGGACAGTAAACACACCTCTGTGCTCCAGTGTTAGTGAGCGGAGCGGTTAAAGCTGCTTTGAGACACTTTGAGCTGATCATGTTTTGCTGAAGTGTGTTGTCTTTAATTGCTAATGCTCTTTTTACACACAGACTGAACACAATGAAGCATTGCTTGGTGATTGGTTGAGCTAAACTGGTATTATCTAATTGTGTAGTTAAATTTAACAGCTGACAGATATTCAACATCATTCATGTGTGAGACAGTCTAACAGAAGGACGGACAAAACCAGTCAAATATCAACTGAGTTCTGCTCATATTTCATTACCATTCTCTAAACTATAGCGAATAAACTGATGATGTGAGAAATGTTGAAGGAGTCTGAATGAATTTAGATTTGACTGTGTGTGTTCCCTTCGATTCATTCTCAAAGTTTTCTGTTCTTGGTCTTAAAAAGGTCTTTAAAAAATGTTCCTTTAGAAACTCTGTTAGTGGAGCGAGTGTGTAGAGCTGTGAGTGAAAGCGGAAGCCAAACACACTCGTACCTCGTAACACAGGCATCATGTGACTCCTCTGTACACCCAATCATGTGACTCCTCTGTACACCCAATCATGTGACTCCTCTGTACACCCAGGCACAGCTACGAGAAGCCGACCCCGATCCAGGCCCAGGCCATCCCGGCCATCATGTCGGGCAGAGACCTCATCGGCATCGCCAAGACCGGCAGCGGCAAGACCATCGCCTTCCTCCTGCCCATGTTCCGGCACATCCTGGACCAGCGGGCGCTGGGGGAGGGGGAGGGGCCCATCTGTACGTCACACACACACACACACACTGATCACTAGTGCTGGGCGTACACCGACTCACACCGAAGACCGGTGTTTATCTTTGTTATGATATTCATGTTTAATATACGTGTGTGTGTGTGTGTGTCGTCCCCCACCGCTGAACCTCTGCCAGTAATCACTCGTCCTCATGTTGTTCAGCCCCGTCAGACTCTCGATCACTCGCCCTCATGTTGATCAGCCCCGTCAGTCTCTCGATCACTCGCCCTCGTGTTGATCAGCCCCGTCAGTCTCTCGATCACTCGTCCTCATGTTGTTCAGCCCCGTCAGACTCTCGATCACTCGCCCTCATGTTGTTCAGCCCCGTCAGACTCTCGATCACTCGTCCTCATGTTGATCAGCCCCGTCAGACTCTCGATCACTCGCCCTCATGTTGATCAGCCCCGTCAGACTCTCGATCACTCGCCCTCGTGTTGATCAGCCCCGTCAGACTCTCGATCACTCGCCCTCGTGTTGTTCAGCCCCGTCAGACTCTCGATCACTCGCCCTCATGTTGTTCAGCCCCGTCAGACTCTCGATCACTCGCCCTCGTGTTGATCAGCCCCGTCAGACTCTCGATCACTCGCCCTCGTGTTGTTCAGCCCCGTCAGACTCTCGATCACTCGCCCTCATGTTGTTCAGCCCCGTCATACTCTCGATCACTCGTCCTCATGTTGATCAGCCCCGTCAGACTCTCGATCACTCGCCCTCATGTTGTTCAGCCCCGTCAGACTCTCGATCACTCGCCCTCATGTTGATCAGCCCCGTCAGACTCTCGATCACTCGCCCTCATGTTGATCAGCCCCGTCAGTCTCTCGATCACTCGCCCTCATGTTGTTCAGCCCCGTCATACTCTCGATCACTCGTCCTCATGTTGATCAGCCCCGTCAGACTCTCGATCACTCGCCCTCATGTTGTTCAGCCCCGTCAGACTCTCGATCACTCGCCCTCATGTTGTTCAGCCCCGTCAGACTCTCGATCACTCGCCCTCATGTTGATCAGCCCCGTCAGTCTCTCGATCACTCGCCCTCATGTTGATCAGCCCCGTCAGACTCTCGATCACTCGCCCTCGTGTTGATCAGCCCCGTCAGACTCTCGATCACTCGCCCTCATGTTGTTCAGCCCCGTCAGACTCTCGATCACTCGCCCTCGTGTTGATCAGCCCCGTCAGACTCTCGATCACTCGCCCTCGTGTTGATCAGCCCCGTCAGTCTCTCGATCACTCGCCCTCATGTTGATCAGCCCCGTCAGACTCTCGATCACTCGCCCTCGTGTTGATCAGCCCCGTCAGACTCTCGATCACTCGCCCTCATGTTGTTCAGCCCCGTCAGACTCTCGATCACTCGCCCTCGTGTTGATCAGCCCCGTCAGACTCTCGATCACTCGCCCTCATGTTGTTCAGCCCCGTCAGACTCTCGATCACTCGCCCTCGTGTTGATCAGCCCCGTCAGACTCTCGATCACTCGCCCTCGTGTTGATCAGCCCCGTCAGACTCTCGATCACTCGCCCTCGTGTTGATCAGCCCCGTCAGACTCTCGATCACTCGTCCTCATGTTGATCAGCCCCGTCAGACTCTCGATCACTCGCCCTCATGTTGTTCAGCCCCGTCAGACTCTCGATCACTCGCCCTCGTGTTGATCAGCCCCGTCAGACTCTCGATCACTCGCCCTCGTGTTGTTCAGCCCCGTCAGACTCTCGATCACTCGCCCTCGTGTTGTTCAGCCCCGTCAGACTCTCGATCACTCGCCCTCGTGTTGTTCAGCCCCGTCAGACTCTCGATCACTCGCCCTCATGTTGTTCAGCCCCGTCATACTCTCGATCACTCGCCCTCATGTTGTTCAGCCCCGTCATACTCTCGATCACTCGCCCTCATGTTGATCAGCCCCGTCAGACTCTCGATCACTCGCCCTCATGTTGTTCAGCCCCGTCAGACTCTCGATCACTCGCCCTCATGTTGTTCAGCCCCGTCAGACTCTCGATCACTCGCCCTCATGTTGATCAGCCCCGTCAGTCTCTCGATCACTCGCCCTCGTGTTGATCAGCCCCGTCAGACTCTCGATCACTCGCCCTCATGTTGTTCAGCCCCGTCATACTCTCGATCACTCGCCCTCATGTTGATCAGCCCCGTCAGACTCTCGATCACTCGCCCTCATGTTGTTCAGCCCCGTCAGACTCTCGATCACTCGCCCTCATGTTGTTCAGCCCCGTCAGACTCTCGATCACTCGCCCTCATGTTGATCAGCCCCGTCAGACTCTCGATCACTCGCCCTCATGTTGTTCAGCCCCGTCATACTCTCGATCACTCGCCCTCATGTTGATCAGCCCCGTCAGACTCTCGATCACTCGCCCTCGTGTTGTTCAGCCCCGTCAGACTCTCGATCACTCGCCCTCATGTTGTTCAGCCCCGTCATACTCTCGATCACTCGCCCTCATGTTGATCAGCCCCGTCAGACTCTCGATCACTCGCCCTCATGTTGTTCAGCCCCGTCAGACTCTCGATCACTCGCCCTCATGTTGTTCAGCCCCGTCAGACTCTCGATCACTCGCCCTCATGTTGATCAGCCCCGTCAGTCTCTCGATCACTCGCCCTCGTGTTGATCAGCCCCGTCAGACTCTCGATCACTCGCCCTCATGTTGTTCAGCCCCGTCAGACTCTCGATCACTCGCCCTCGTGTTGATCAGCCCCGTCAGACTCTCGATCACTCGCCCTCATGTTGATCAGCCCCGTCAGACTCTCGATCACTCGCCCTCATGTTGATCAGCCCCGTCAGACTCTCGATCACTCGCCCTCGTGTTGATCAGCCCCGTCAGACTCTCGATCACTCGCCCTCATGTTGTTCAGCCCCGTCAGACTCTCGATCACTCGCCCTCGTGTTGATCAGCCCCGTCAGACTCTCGATCACTCGCCCTCATGTTGATCAGCCCCGTCAGACTCTCGATCACTCGTCCTCATGTTGATCAGCCCCGTCAGACTCTCGATCACTCGCCCTCATGTTGATCAGCCCCGTCAGACTCTCGATCACTCGCCCTCGTGTTGATCAGCCCCGTCAGACTCTCGATCACTCGCCCTCATGTTGATCAGCCCCGTCAGTCTCTCGATCACTCGCCCTCGTGTTGATCAGCCCCGTCAGTCTCTCGATCACTCGCCCTCATGTTGATCAGCCCCGTCAGACTCTCGATCACTCGCCCTCGTGTTGATCAGCCCCGTCAGACTCTCGATCACTCGCCCTCATGTTGATCAGCCCCGTCAGACTCTCGATCACTCGCCCTCGTGTTGTTCAGCCCCGTCAGACTCTCGATCACTCGCCCTCATGTTGTTCAGCCCCGTCAGACTCTCGATCACTCGCCCTCATGTTGTTCAGCCCCGTCAGACTCTCGATCACTCGCCCTCATGTTGATCAGCCCCGTCAGACTCTCGATCACTCGCCCTCGTGTTGTTCAGCCCCGTCAGACTCTCGATCACTCGCCCTCATGTTGATCAGCCCCGTCAGTCTCTCGATCACTCGCCCTCATGTTGATCAGCCCCGTCAGACTCTCGATCACTCGCCCTCGTGTTGATCAGCCCCGTCAGACTCTCGATCACTCGCCCTCATGTTGATCAGCCCCGTCAGACTCTCGATCACTCGCCCTCGTGTTGTTCAGCCCCGTCAGACTCTCGATCACTCGCCCTCATGTTGTTCAGCCCCGTCAGACTCTCGATCACTCGCCCTCATGTTGTTCAGCCCCGTCAGACTCTCGATCACTCGCCCTCATGTTGATCAGCCCCGTCAGACTCTCGATCACTCGCCCTCATGTTGATCAGCCCCGTCAGACTCTCGATCACTCGCCCTCATGTTGATCAGCCCCGTCAGACTCTCGATCACTCGTCCTCATGTTGATCAGCCCCGTCAGACTCTCGATCACTCGCCCTCGTGTTGTTCAGCCCCGTCAGACTCTCGATCACTCGCCCTCATGTTGATCAGCCCCGTCAGTCTCTCGATCACTCGTCCTCATGTTGTTCAGCCCCGTCAGACTCTCGATCACTCGCCCTCATGTTGTTCAGCCCCGTCAGACTCTCCGTAATCTCCAGGACACACAGAACACACATGAGGATGTGTTTGATTATATCTGAGAGCTGGCTCACTCCTCCAGCCTGACGGGGGAGATGGAGAGGTTCACCTGTAGCTGATCATATGACAGTGTTTCCCACACAGTAGTTCCCAGTATCAGCACTGCCGCCACACACAGATTCTCCACACGGCTCTGACTTCGCTGAATAAACACGAGCACTGCCCCTTCAGTCACGCGCGGCGCAGTGTTGTATATGAACGGACTGTCTTTAGAGAAGTCTAGATGCTATTTTCAATTCATCTGTCCTGATAAAGCAGCGTTTGTGAGCTCATGACAGTAAAACAGGGCATTCTGGGTCAGTCCTCTGCAGTATGTCCTCTCTGTCAGGAGAAGTGTGGTGAACACAGTCATGCGTGAAAAAATAAAATGCTGTCATATACTGTGAAACCGGGATCATTTAGAGGAATACCGTAATATAAACGTTTGGTCTCACCGCCCAGCACTGGTGCTAACACTCACAGTAGTCATGTGATCTGATGCTCTTACTGTACTGTTTCTAAACCTGTCCTAACCGTAAACCCCTCTCTCTCTCTCACACACACACACACACACACACACACACACACACACACACACACACACACACACACACACACACACACACAGCGGTCATCATGACCCCCACTCGAGAGCTGGCTCTCCAGATCACCAAAGAGTGCAAGAAGTTCTCCAAGTCTCTGGGTCTGCGTGTGGTGTGTGTGTATGGCGGCACGGGCATCAGCGAGCAGGTGTGTGTTCACACTACACACACTACACACCTGTCACTGACACACACTCTAACTCAGTGCTGTGTCCTCAGATCGCAGAGTTGAAGCGAGGAGCAGAAATCATCGTCTGCACTCCCGGCCGGATGATCGACATGTTAGGAGCCAACAGCGGTGAGTGTGTGTGTGTGTGCGCTGCTCAGAGGATCGCTCTGGGCTCAGCACCAGTTCAGTGTGTTTGGCACATGTCCACTAACGTCCGTCACTCATTAAGATCTCGATATCTCTGGGGGCCTTGAACACAAGCACACCAGAAGAGGAGTCTGGGAAAAACCAGAATCTATAATAATATCAGCTTCCGATAACCCATTATTCTGTATATTTGAAAGCCGATATACTGGCTGATAAATGTAAATCCACATTTTTATGTAATTGAGAGCCTGACAAAAGTCTCCCCATTAAAGCACACAGTTATAAAGATCTGATTATATGCTTGTGTAGCCGATATGACAGACTTGCGCTGCGCATGTTGCACTGAACTGTGTTGTCCTTTCTTGAAGTGATTCCAATCATACTTAAAAAGATGAAAGCCCATCATGTTGATCAGTGCGCATCTGAAGAGTCTCCGCTGGAGGAAATATTATTCATCAGCGTTAATACATCGGCTAAATATTCTTAGTGAGCTGATACCGAAGACATTAGAGATGAGCATAAATCGGCTGATACGGATAAGCTGGCGGATATACTGTGAGTCCCTGATTACTTCAAGACTTCATGAGTTACAGGCTTGCAAACCCAGGGAGAATAACTCAGTAAGTCACCGTTAGCATATAATGCCACAGAGATTGATAAAGTCAACAGATTTCACTAATAAACCGATCTCTGTTTAAACATACAGTGATGCTGCCATCTTTCTAAAGCCATTTTCACCCGCCTCTACAAACCGGTGGATTACTCAGTAAATGTCCATCCGAGAACCGTAATATTCTTCATTAATGTGTGTCTGTCACCGGCCTGAGAGCTCAAGCGTGGGTCGCGAGTGCTGCTGAATGTGGCGCACTGAACCTGAGCAATCCTCATCTACTTGAGGGCATGAGTGTCAGCCACAGGTAGGCAGATCTCCAAACCCCCAGAATGCAGTGCGGCCACACCCAGAGCTGTGTGTGTGTGTGTGTGTGTGTCTGGCTTCCACACATGCGAGGTAATCTGTAATCTGCTTCCTCACAGGTGCTCGTCTGAGCGGCTCCTCAGTTAATGTGTGATGTGGCTCTTGAGTTTACAGGTTCCCCTGGCCCTGAGACGGTACGCGTCTCCATCCGCTGGCACACTCTTGTCTACAGGAGTACTGTGGCTGTAGTGTGTGTTAGCCGTGTTAGCTCTGAGCGGATGCTAATGTTGCTGTGCACTGCAGTGTGTTGATCTGCTGAATGTTGTGCTTCAGGTCGCGTGACGAACCTGCGACGAGTCACGTATGTGGTGATGGACGAAGCCGACCGCATGTTCGACATGGGCTTCGAGCCGCAGGTCAGTCACTCCGGAGCTGCTGGTGTGTGTGTGTGTGTGTGTGTGTGTGTGTGTGTGTGTGTGTTCGAGCTGTCACTAACGATTATTTTGGTAATCGAAGCGTTTCTTTTTTTTGTGGTAATAAGTATAGACCCAAATGAACAATTGCATTTCAAAATGACTTAAAATACTTAAAATATAATAACGAGGCAATAATAATTGGCTCAAATAGATTATCAATAGCAAGTAATCATGTGGTTTTATTGAACTCTATTGAGCACTATGCCATATTTTAAACGGTTTTAATATATTGTGCAGCCTTAGAGAGGTCTAATAATGCGGTTTATGGATTCATGTCAGTAATGCGGCACCTTTTATTGCAGTGTTTTTCTGGTTAATTGACGAGGATAAATTGCAGTCGTCAAGGGTGTTTTAAAGTTTAATTTAATCGAGGAATCGTGACAGCCCTTATATTTGCATATACTTTTTATCCAATGTACAGTTGTTTAAATTGTGATTTTTACAGTAATTTTACAGTTTAATATGTTACCGTAGACCGAGATGAGCATAAATACATGAAAATGTTATTAGAATAAAAATACAAAAGTACCTCAGTTGAAATGGATCAAAGTAAAATGCCAAATATTATGCAGAAAAAACTATTTAAACACAAATACAGTATTTTCTATTTTAGAAATACACAGAACGCATGTGAAATTGGCCGTTTAGTGAAGTATCAGGCTCACATCTATCTCGACTGGTTCTGAATGCTGAGAACATGTTGGTGTGTACAACCGCTCATGTTTGTGTTTCCACTTCCCCTCAGACTACCAGCACCAGCCTGGGTTAAGGTGTCGTCTGTGCACGGTTTCTGGTCTTATTTCTGACTAGGTTACACTGCACTAAATAAAGAAATCACATGTCTAACGTTTACTGTTCTCAATCCCAGTTTTGATACCACAAAAACTAATACTAGGTTAACTGAAGTAAAATATTCTCAAGCAACTATTGAACACAAGTAAACAGCCAGTGAAAAATAAGAACAAAAGAAACAATAGGACAAATAATCCCAATAGAACAAAGATACAACTTCTGTTCTACAAGTTCTGAGTTTTAAGTAATAAATACTGCAGAAATTGAATGAGGTAATCAAATGTAAAATAAAAGTGCAGTCTTCATTAGAATACACACTGAGATTTATTAAAGCTACAGAAGTTATTCACTCAAGAGCAGTGAGTGCATTTCTCTGTGTCTGAAATGCAGAAATACTAAACTTAAATGTATTTAAATATAAAAATTACATTCGATTTTTTTATAAAGGTTTTTCAATACAAAATAGAATTTTGTATTTCGGATAGTATTTTAATGACATGTTTCAGCAATACTTCCGCTCATATGGTGTTCATTTTATGTGGTATAGGTCTTAAAAAGTCTTAAATTATATTGTAAAAACCCTGCAGATACCCAGCCCTAGTGCTTCTGTGTGCTAAACCCCCAGAGTGCTTTGCTCTGTATGACCTCGAGTGGGTTCTGCAGTGTCAGTCATGCGCACAGGGCCTGAGGTGACGGCTGGATCAGTGATCTGGGTGTGTGGTGTTTCAGGTGATGCGTATCGTGGATAACGTGAGGCCGGACCGCCAGACCGTGATGTTCTCCGCCACCTTCCCGCGCTCGATGGAGGCGCTGGCGCGCAGGATCCTGTCCAAGCCCATCGAGGTGCAGGTGGGCGGCCGGAGCGTGGTGTGCTCGGACGTCGAGCAGCACGTGGTGAGTCCTGCCTCACACTAGCTGGGAGTTATGGGTATAAAGGATCCTGTGACAGCATCTGTGTGTGTGTGTCCGTGAGAAACTCTGTGTGTTCGACAGATCGTCATCGAGGAGGAGAAGAAGTTCCTGAAGCTTCTGGAGATTCTGGGGCACTATCAGGAGAAGGGCTCGGTCATCATCTTCGTGGACAAGCAGGAGCACGCCGACGGCCTCCTGAAGGACCTGATGAAGGCCTCGTACCCCTGCATGTCCCTGCACGGAGGTCAGAGGTCACCACTCACATACACCCTTACATGCAGCCAGATAATCGCTTAGTCATCGCATCGGCGGCTCAATCGCACTGAAAGCCTTCATGTAAAACACCTTAATCGAGCCGGTTGAGCTCGATCCCAATGACATCTCGATCCGAGTGTAAGGGGTTTATTCCATTATAATGATGTAGTAATAGCGTAATGACGTGTGGCGCGCTGAACGAGCTGTTCTCCGGCTGAATAAAGTGTGGTATAAACGAGTGTCTCGTCCTCCTATGATCCTCCTCTTCTGTGTGTGTGTGTGGAGCAGGACAGCGGTCCTCCAGCTCTACTTCAGATGCTCACACACACCACTGGGTTTGGGCATATTTACGGTTCATATGATCATTATCTCCAAATTATGACCAGAAATGGATGCATATTAAGTCTGGTTCTTTATTTGTTTTAAACAGCAATGTAGGAGAATAGTTATTATGCGCAGACAGCGGGAAACTCTGTATATTATGTCAAAAATTCTATCCCGATTTGAAGCTTGTGACATATAAACACACACACAACCCGATCACATGTTTAGCGTTCATGTAAACACTACGTTCAGATTCATCAGTCGGAATGAATTCAGTGCGACTGAAACAAAAGTTGTGCATGTAAACGCAGCCAATCTCTACAGTATTCATTCATCTTTGTTCAATTTAGTTCATAAAAAACAACGGTTCCTTCTTAGTTCATCAACTAATGGAACAGTATTGTAAAGTGTTACCATTTCGTCAGTGATATCAAACACACCATCTCTACAGCTGAGTGATGATAATGAGAACAGCATGCTGGGATGAGTTGAGAGAGCGAGGCATCATTGCTGCTATTCCCTTCCCTTCTCCTCTGTACAGACACAGCGGTGTCAAGATGGCTCCAGTTCACGCTGATGCGCGGAAGCAAAACAAATGCTGTATTTTTAAGGCCAGACCAGTAATTTGTTGAGGTCAATTTGTGAAGAAAGACACACGCCTGCGCACATATATCTTCAAACACGCACACCTGTAGACTCAACACGTGATACGCATGTGCGCGCCGTCAGCGTTTTCAAAACATGTTAATGCTTGCACCTTGGATCCTGTTTCAGGGTTAGTGTTCTCGAGCACCAAACACTGTTGTGCGGATGAACAGGTTAATCACTAATGATCTCTGCGACGGAAGTGAATCAGTCAAAACTAACTTTATCTGGGCAATAACTGTATTCTAGATCTGCTGTAAAGCCTGAACACTCTCTGTTACTGTAATCTCCTGTTATCACTGTAAAGCTGATCAGTCTATAGTGTTAAAGCGCTGTATAAATGAAGACTCGACTGTGTGGTTACCCAGGCATTGACCAGTACGACAGGGACAGCATCATCAACGACTTCAAGAACGGGGCGTGCCGTCTGCTGGTGGCCACCTCAGTCGCCGCTCGCGGCCTCGACGTCAAGCACCTCATCCTGGTGGTCAACTACAACTGCCCCAACCACTACGAGGACTACGTGCACCGCGCCGGCCGCACCGGGAGAGCCGGCAACAAGGTGAGCGCTGGCGGCTCCGCACAGGCGGGAGAGGCGTGTGCCTGACGTGTGCCTGACGTGTGCCTGACGTGTGCCTGACGCGTGTGCGTGTGTGTGTGTCTGTTGCAGGGTTACGCGTACACCTTCATCACTGCAGACCAGGTGCGGTACTCGGGAGATATCCTGAAAGCCCTGGAGCTGTCCTCCACACCCGTGCCTCCCGAGCTCGAGCAGCTGTGGACCGGCTTCAAGGAGCAGCAGAAGGCCGTGAGAGACCCTCCTCACTCACACTCACACTCACACACACTCACTCACACACACACTCACACACACTCACACTAGATATTATACATGCTTTCCCCAGACGATTCATCACACTCTGTCATGTGATTAATGTTTACAATTACATGATGTGCCTTTTAATTGATCAAATAAATCGCACATCAATATTAGCTGAGAAATCGCCCCACAAAACATCATTTATAGTCATTATTGTGTTGGGGTACACTGTACATGAACACATCTCACTCTGTATTACACATTTTCTGAAATCTTATGTTAAATGCAAATAAAAAAAAAAAATAAAAAAAAAAATGCACATATAGGCACTTACTGTAGGGTTAGGGTTTGGTTTAGGGTCAGCTGCATGTAATTATGTATAATTTACTGTTATTACTGTGGTTAGTTAATGTAGTGTGTAACAAGGACACTGTAAAAATGAATGTTTTCATTCCACTAGTCTAGACCAGACCAATTATAGAAGCAAAACAGATCTGACTGTGCCTGTAGTGTCCGCGGTCGTTCACGTGTGTGTGTGTGTGTGGTCGTTCACTTGTGTGTGTTCCCGCAGGAGGGCAAGAGCATCAGGAGCAGCAGTGGCTTCTCCGGGAAGGGCTTCAAGTTCGACGAGACGGAGCACGCGCTGGCCAACGAGAGGAAGAAGCTGCAGAAAGCGGCGCTCGGCCTCCACGACTCTGATGATGACGACGCGGCTCTCGACGTGAGTCCAGCAACATCACACACACACACACACACGACCAGTGGTGTTCATCTGAAACACACACACACACACACACACACACACACACACACACACGACCAGTGGTGTTCATCTGAAACACACAGACAGACACACACACACACACGACCAGTGGTGTTCATCTGAAACACACACACACACACACACACACACACACACACACACACACACACTCTCTCAGTGCTCAGGGCCTGACGCCTGCTGTGTGTGTCCTCAGATCGACGAGCAGATCGAGAGCATGTTCAACTCTAAGAAGCGGGTGAAGGACTTCTCGGCCCCGGGCTCCTCCGGCGCTCCGGCTGTGGGGGTGAGCGGCTCCGTGAGCTCGGTGTCCGGCCCCAGCGCTCCCTCCGCCGGGAACATCCAGAAGCTGGAGATGGCCAAGAAGCTGGCGCTCAGGATACAGGTGCAGAAGAACCTGGGCGCCGAGGCACAGGTGACACACACACACACACACACATCCTTTCAGGAATTACACAAAGCATATTTTCTGTAACAGAAGCTGTAAATGAAACTTCTTTTCATTTAGTTACAGATCATTTAGTAATACAGAGATATTCAGATAACGCCTGTGTGCTGCTGGTCTGGCAGTGTGATGTCATATCAGGGATGCGCATTTCTGACAATTTCTCATTTAGATCATTGAAGGGTCTCGAAAGACAAGTACTCAGGGGCGGGGCTTGTGTCGGGCGGGGCTTGTGTGTGGGTAGGGCATTCCAGGGCAGGGCTTGTGTGGGGGCGGGGCTTGTGTGTGGGCGGGGCATGTCCAGGGCAGGGCTTGTGTGGGGTGGGGCTTGTGTGTGGGCGGGGCATGTCCGGGGCAGGGCTTGTGTGTGGGCGGGGCATGTCCGGGGCAGGGCTTGTGTGTGGGCGGGGCATGTCCAGGGCAGGGCTTGTGTGGGGGCGGGGCATGTCCGGGGCAGGGCTTGTGTGGGGTGGGGCTTGTGTGTCATGAAAATTATAAGACAGTTACGAAAATTAATGTGACATAAAAATAACATGAAAACATGAACGTATGGCTAGAAAAAAATAATACAGCTAGATCAAGATGCATCAATGTCATGGAGAAAGAAACTCCTAAAAGCAAAAGCTGCTTGAGGTAAAGCTGAAGAGTATATGATCTCCAGTAAACTGAAGCCCGTTCTATGACACATCCTGCGAGATTAATAATCAGATCTCCTAGATAAACGTAACATTACAACTGCATCTGCACAAGAGGACGCGAATGCGCTAGTTTTCTACAGTCTCTGTTTGAAAGGGGAACTCTGGATGCTCTTCTCCTATCTTCTCGTATTCGTGACACTGAACTGTGTGTGTGTGTGTGTGTGTGTGGCCTCAGGACGTGATGCAGCAGGCCACGAACGCTATCCTGCGCGGCGGGACGATGATCGCGCCCTCGGTCTCCGCTAAGACCATCGCGGAGCAGCAGGCGGAGAAGATCAACGCTAAACTCAACTACACGCCGGTGGAGAAGCTGGAGGAGGAGCGGCAGGCCAACGACAACAGCGAGACCGTCAAGAGATACGAGGAGGAGCTGGAGATCAACGACTTCCCCCAGGTGACGTCACACTACAGTACACACACCCTTCAGTACACACACCCTTCAGTCCCACGTACAGTACACACACCCTTCAGTCCCAGGCCTTTCAAACGGCATCGGAGTAATAAACTGTGCAGTGTAGAGTCAAAAATATAGACTTTTCAAGACATATCGCTTCCAGTACTCGTTTCCCACAGAGAGTTGGACACAAACCCGCTTCCCTTTACTCACTCGTGTCATGTGCTCAGGGTGAATATTGTTGAATATTGCTGGTGTTTCAGGGTTTGGATGTCGCCGTGGAATTGCACATAATTTTACTCATTCCTGCAGATTTCATGCGCACATGTAAAGTCCCCTCTCAGAACTAAAGTGAGGTCTTCTCCGCTGCTTATTGCAATTGAACAGTCAAATACAAACAAAAAATTGTCAAAATGCCAATGTCTTGGCACTGACAGTTTTGTTTTAAGTGAAGGTAAACCGGGTCGTCGAGGCCCCTGCCTTCAACTGCCGCCCGATCCTCTCAGCACCGGCCCCTTACGGTCCCTCCTGCAGGTGGTGAGCCCACGGGAGGGCGGCCCCACGTCGCTCCTTCTGGCTGAGCCCGACCAGACCCTGTGGGGGGAGGCCCGGCCACCAGGCGCTCTCATACGAGCCCCAACCCCGGGCCTGGCTCCAGGGTGGGGCCCTGGTTGCGCCATGCCGGGCGACGTCACGGCCCTCGAAGTTAAATCCATCATAAAGGGTTTTTGAATCGCTCTTAGTCTGACCCATCACCTAGGACCTGTTTGCCTTGGGAGACCCTACCAGGGGCATATAGCCCCGGACAACATAGCTCCTAGGGTCATTCGGGTACACAAACCCCTCCACCACGGTCAGGTGGCAGTTCAAGGAGGGGACACTGGTTCCAACACCGTTTACAGTGGAGGTGGGCAGCTGTTGACCTCGACTGGGGATGTCATCGGAGGGTGGAAGGAATACTTCGAGGATCTCCTCAATCCCACCGACACGTCTTCCACTGAGGAAGCAGAGGCTGAGGGCTCGGAGGTGGACTAGTCCGTTACCCAAGCTGAAGTCACTGAGGTAGTCAAGGCACCGGGTGTGGATGAGATCCGCCCTGAGTACCTCAAGTCTCTGGATGTTGTGGGGCTGTCTAGGCTGACACACCTCTGCAACATCGCGTGGCGGTCGGGGACAGTACCTTTGGACTGGCAGACCGGGGTGGTGGTCCCTCTTTTTAAGAAGGGGGACCGGAGGGTGTGTTCCAACTACAGGGGGATCACACTTCTCAGCCTCCCCGGGAAAGTCTATGCCAGGGTACTGGAGAGGAGAATCCGGCCGATAGTAGAACCCCGGATTCAGGAAGAACAGTGCGGTTTTCGTCCCGGTCGTGGAACACTGGACCAGCTCTATACCCTCTACAGGGTGCTGGAGGGTTCATGGGAGTTCGCCCAACCAGTCCACATGTGCTTTGTGGATTTGGAGAAGGCATTCGACTGTGTCCCTCGCGGCGTCCTGTGGAGGGTGCTCCGGGAGTATGGGGTCCGGGGTCCTTTGCTAAGGGCCAGGGTCACTGGATATTCGGGGCTTCAGCCCAAACTAAAATTGGGTATTTTTATTTAAAGGAATTAATTAATTATTAAAGCGATTTAAGGGAATAAAGAAAAAGAAAGACTTGTTGTATTAGTGAAATAATTGTAACTATTTGCAAATAATATTTTATTTTTAATTATACATGCATTCTCTCTAAATGAATCAAGGAAATTATAGCATATTTTCATGCAAAGGGAAAAATATGAATAAAACTGTAATATGCACTGTTCATGATTAGGTAATCGCGGCCGCTGTAATCTTATTCACATTTGTTTTTCTGATTAATTGTTTTGCCCTATGAGAAAGACAATTTAACTAAATATTCGGGGCTTTACTAAAAACATTCGGGGCTTAAGCCCCCTTAGCCCAGCCCTAGCGCCGCCCCTGCTAAGGGCTATCCGGTCCCTGTATGACCGGAGCAGGAGCTTGGTTCGTATTGCCAGCAGTAAGTCAGACTTGTTCCCGGTGCATGTTGGACTCCGGCAGGGCTGCCCTTTGTCGCCGGTTCTGTTCATAATTTTTATGGACAGAATTTCTAGGCGCAGCCAGGGGCCGGAGGGGGTCGGGTTTGGGGACCACACGATCTCATCTCTGCTTTTTGCGGATGATGTTGTCGTGTTGGCCCCATCAGACCAGGACATTCAGCATGCACTGGGACGGTTTGCAGCCGAGTGTGAAGCGGCTGGGATGAGTATCAGCACCTCCAAATCCGAGGCCATGGTCCTCAGTCGGAAAAGGGTGGCTTGCCCACTTCAGGTTGGTGGAGAGTTCCTGCCTCAAGTGGAGGAGTTTAAGTATCTTGGGGTTTTGTTCACGAGTGAGGGAAGGATGGAACGGGAGATTGACAGGCGGATCGGTGCAGCTTCTGCAGTAATGCGGTCCCTGTACCGGTCTGTCGTGGTGAAGAAGGAGCTGAGCCGCAAGGTGAAGCTCTCGATTTACCGGTCAATCTACGTTCCTACTCTCACCTATGGTCATGAGCTGTGGGTCATGACCGAAAGGACAAGATCCTGGATACAGGCAGCCGAAATGAGCTTTCTCCGCAGGGTGGCTGGGCGATCCCTTAGAGATAGGGTGAGAAGCTCAGTCACTCGGGAGGAGCTCAGAGTAGAGCCGCTGCTCCTCCACATCGAGAGGGGTCAGCTGAGGTGGCTCGGGCATCTGTTCTGGATGCCTTCTGGACGCCTTCCCGGGAAGGTGTTCCGGGCGCGTCCCACTGGGAGGAGACCCCGGGGAAGACCTAGGACACGCTGGAGAGACTATGTCTCCCGGCTGGCCTGGGAACGCCTCGGTGTCCCCCCGGAAGAGCTGGAAGAAGTGTCTAGGGAGAGGGAAGTCTGGGCATCTCTGCTTAGACTGCTGCCCCCGCGACCCGGCCCCGGATAAGCGGGAGAAGATGGTATGGTGAAGGTAAACAGTTGAGGAAGAAAACGCATGTGTGTCAGTATAATGGATCTGTGCCTCAGGTCTTAAAGGGACAGCAGCCTAATAACCCTGCTGACAAGTTATGATAGATGATTAAAGACCCCCTGTGGTGTAAATACAGCTTTTAATGTTGTTTATGTGTCTATGTGGTGTTTTTAATGTGCTTTAAGACAAACCATGTGTAAGTTCATAAGTCGACAGCATTGCTGAGTATTTCCTCCTTAAAACTGCAGTGAACCAAAGACAGTCTCAAAAACACGCTTTGAAATCGCTGGTGTTTCTGACGTCACAAACTACCTTGTAACCAATCAGATCAACGTGTGATCGTCAACCAGTGGATCTCTGAGCTGCTCTGTGCCTGATTCCTGTGTGTGTGTGTGTGTGTGTGTGTGTGTGTGTGTGTGTGTGTGTTAAACACTGATCTCTGTCTCCACAGACGGCGCGGTGGAAGGTCACGTCGAAGGAAGCGCTCCAGCGGATCGGAGAGTACTCAGAGGCCGCCATCACCATACGAGGAACCTACTTCCCCCCGGGCAAAGAGCCCAAAGAGGGCGAGCGCAAGATCTACCTGGCTATCGAGAGTACGTGCCGCCTCACACACACCTGAGCGTTCTGCTGACGAGTGACTAAACCTGTGTTTGTGTTTACAGGTGCGAACGAGCTGGCCGTGCAGAAGGCCAAAGCAGAGATCACACGCCTCATCAAGGAGGAGCTCATACGCCTGGTACATCCTTCACTTACACACAACTTACACACAGGTTACACACAACTTACACACAACTTACACACAGGTTACACACAACTTACACACAACGTACACACAGGTTACACACAACTTACACACAGGTTACACACAGGTTACACACAACTTACACACAGGTTACACACAGGTTACACACAGGTTACACACAACTTACACACAGGTTACACACAGGTTACACACAACTTACACACAGGTTACACACAACTTACACACAGGTTACACACAGGTTACACACAACTTACACACAACTTACACACAGGTTACACACAGGTTACACACAGGTTACACACAGGTTACACACAACTTACACACAACTTACACACAGGTTACACACAACTTACACACAGGTTACACACAGGTTACACACAACTTACACACAGGTTACACACAACTTACACACAACTTACACACAGGTTACACACAGGTTACACACAACGTACACACAGGTTACACACAACTTACACACAACTTACACACAGGTTACACACAGGTTACACACAGGTTACACACAGGTTACACACAACTTACACACAGGTTACACACAGGTGACACACAACTTACACACAGGTTACACACAACTTACACACAGGTTACACACAGGTTACACACAACTTACACACAGGTTACACACAACTTACACACAGGTTACACACAGGTTACACACAACTTACACACAACTTACACACAGGTTACACACAGGTTACACACAGGTTACACACAACTTACACACAGGTTACACACAACTTACACACAGGTTACACACAGGTTACACACAACTTACACACAGGTTACACACAACTTACACACAACTTACACACAGGTTACACACAGGTTACACACAGGTTACACACAACTTACACACAACTTACACACAGGTTACACACAGGTTACACACAACTTACACACAGGTTACGCACAACTTACATACAACTTACACACAGGTTACACACACACACGTTACACACACACACACACTACACACAGGTTACACACAGCTCCATAGAGGACACACACGTCTGTCCACACACAGTCATAGACATGTGAAAGATACACAGACTGAGGTTTGGTCTCATTTTATAGACCCGTGGCGGATTATTGAAGAAGTAAAAAAAAAGGAAAAAGTAAAAAAAAAAAAAAAGGTTATATAGGTTTATGTTTTTGAAAATGATTTATTTTATATAAAATTAATATTTTATGAAACATGTTGAACTCTAAAACTGCTAGAAAATCAAAGTCATAAATCTAAAGTTGTTTTCCAAGTTTGTGTGTGTGTGTGTGTGTGTGTGTGTGTGTGTGTGTGTGTGTGTGTGTGAGCGTGAGCGCAGGACCAGACTCCCCGTTAGAGGCCAGTACAGCTCTAACACAGCGCTGGGTTTGGCATTTACTGGAGAGTTTCACTCTCAAATATTACAAGCACACACACAATTAATTATTACACACATACAGACCACACTCTGACATCCACACACACACACAATTATCACTGCATGATTTATCCAGTCGGCTCTATAATACGCAGAAGCAGAACAGGAATAAAGCGAGTGTTTGCTGTATAGGCCAGGCCTGAGAGAACGCCACATCTGGTCTGAAGCTTTGCCAGCCGAACGAGAGCCTAGTAACAGAGACGCATCATTTATAGTGAAAGGCACTGGGGTTAAACACTGCAGTTTCAATGGGGACATTTTTTGTCTTTAACAATATTTTGTTTCTAGTGCAAAATATATTTATTAAAGGAAATGTGGGTAAAATAGTGAAAGTACACACCTGTGCCAATATTTCTGCAGTTGGCATTAACACAGGCAGAATTATCACAAAACTAAAACTGAAAGACACAGATGTCCATGAGGATAAGGGTTACAGTGCATATTAGTTACAGACACGATATCATCACATCTGTATAGTGTTTACAGTGAGCCGACTTCCTCTGGGAGCGACTGAGATCTGCATGTGTTCTGCTGTTATCATGATTATTCAGTGTCAGCTGATGTGGATGAACACAGAGGCTCTGCATACGCCACATCTGTACAGTAATATTAATAACTGAGGCTCTGCATACGCCACATCTGTACAGTAATATTAATAACTGAGGCTCTGCATACGCCACATCTGTACAGTAATATTAATAACTGAGGCTCTGCATACGCCACATCTGTACAGTAATATTAATAACTGAGGCTCTGCATACGCCACATCTGTACAGTAATATTAATAACTGAGGCTCTGCATACGCCACATCTGTACAGTAATATTAATAACTGAGGCTCTTCATACGCCACATCTGTACAGTAATATTAATAACAGGCTCTGCATACGCCACATCTGTACAGTAATATTAATAACTGAGGCTCTGCATACGCCACATCTGTACAGTAATATTAATAACTGAGGCTCTTCATACGCCACATCTGTACAGTAATGTTAATAACTGAGGCTCTTCATACGCCACATCTGTACAGTAATATTAATAACTGAGGCTCTGCATACGCCACATCTGTACAGTAATATTAATAACTGAGGCTCTTCATACGCCACATCTGTACAGTAATATTAATAACTGAGGCTCTTCATACGCCACATCTGTACAGTAATATTAATAACCGAGGCTCTGCATACGCCACATCTGTACAGTAATATTAATAACCGAGGCTCTTCATACGCCGCATCTGTACAGTAGTATTAATAACCGAGGCTCTTCATACGCCGCATCTGTACAGTAATATTAATAACCGAGGCTCTTCATACGCCACATCTGTACAGTAATATTAATAACTGAGGCTCTTCATACGCCACATCTGTACAGTAATATTAATAACTGAGGCTCTTCATACGCCACATCTGTACAGTAATATTAATAACTGAGACTCTTCATACGCCACATCTGTACAGTAATATTAATAACCGAGGCTCTTCATACGCCGCATCTGTACAGTAATAATAACTGAGGCTCTTCATACGCCACATCTGTACAGTAATATTAATAACTGAGGCTCTTCATACGCCACATCTGTACAGTAATATTAATAACTGAGGCTCTTCATACGCCACATCTGTACAGTAATATTAATAACTGAGGCTCTTCATACGCCACATCTGTACAGTAATATTAATAACCGAGGCTCTTCATACGCCACATCTGTACAGTAATATTAATAACCGAGGCTCTTCATACGCCACATCTGTACAGTAATATTAATAACTGAGGCTCTTCATACGCCACATCTGTACAGTAATATTAATAACCGAGGCTCTTCATACGTCACATCTGTACAGTAATATTAATAACCGAGGCTCTTCATACGCCACATCTGTACAGTAATATTAATAACCGAGGCTCTTCATACGCCACATCTGTACAGTAATATTAATAACTGAGGCTCTTCATACGCCACATCTGTACAGTAATATTAATAACCGAGGCTCTGCATACCCCACATCTGTACAGTAATATTAATAACTGAGGCTCTTCATACGCCACATCTGTACAGTAATATTAATAACTGAGGCTCTTCATACGCCACATCTGTACAGTAATATTAATAACTGAGGCTCTTCATACGCCACATCTGTACAGTAATATTAATAACTGAGGCTCTGCATACGCCACATCTGTACAGTAATATTAATAACTGAGGCTCTTCATACGCCACATCTGTACAGTAATATTAATAACTGAGGCTCTTCATACGCCACATCTGTACAGTAATATTAATAACTGAGGCTCTTCATACGCCACATCTGTACAGTAATATTAATAACTGAGGCTCTGCATACGCCACATCTGTACACTAATATTAATAACCGAGGCTCTTCATACGCCACATCTGTACAGTAATATTAATAACCGAGGCTCTGCATACGCCACATCTGTACAGTAATATTAATAACCGAGGCTCTGCATACGCCACATCTGTACAGTAATATTAATAACAGAGGCTCTGCATACGCCACATCTGTACAGTAATATTAATAACTGAGACTCTTCATACGCCACATCTGTACAGTAATATTAATAGCCGAGGCTCTGCATACGCCACATCTGTACAGTAATATTAATAACAGAGGCTCTGCATACGCCACATCTGTACAGTAATATTAATAACTGAGACTCTTCATACGCCACATCTGTACAGTAATATTAATAGCCGAGGCTCTGCATACGCCACATCTGTACAGTAATATTAATAGCTGAGGCTCTGCATACGCCACATCTGTACAGTAATATTAATAACTGAGGCTCTTCATACGCCACATCTGTACAGTAATATTAATAACCGAGGCTCTTCATACGCCACATCTGTACAGTAATATTAATAACCGAGGCTCTTCATACGCCACATCTGTACAGTAATATTAATAACCGAGGCTCTTCATACGCCACATCTGTACAGTAATATTAATAACTGAGGCTCTGCATACGGCACATCTGTACAGTAATATTAATAACCGAGGCTCTTCATACGCCACATCTGTACAGTAATATTAATAACCGAGGCTCTGCATACGACACATCTGTACAGTAATATTAATAACCGAGGCTCTGCATACGCCACATCTGTACAGTAATATTAATAACTGAGGCTCTGCATACGCCACATCTGTACAGTAATATTAATAACTGAGGCTCTTCATACGCCACATCTGTACAGTAATATTAATAACCGAGGCTCTTCATACGCCACATCTGTACAGTAATATTAATAACCGAGGCTCTTCATACGCCACATCTGTACAGTAATATTAATAACTGAGGCTCTGCATACGGCACATCTGTACAGTAATATTAATAACTGAGGCTCTTCATACGCCACATCTGTACAGTAATATTAATAACCGAGGCTCTTCATACGCCACATCTGTACAGTAATATTAATAACTGAGGCTCTGCATACGCCACATCTGTACAGTAATATTAATAACTGAGGCTCTGCATACGCCACATCTGTACAGTAATGTTAATAACTGAGGCTCTGCATACGCCACATCTGTACAGTAATATTAATAACCGAGGCTCTGCATACGCCACATCTGTACAGTAATATTAATAACCGAGGCTCTGCATACGCCACATCTGTACAGTAATATTAATAACCGAGGCTCTGCATACGCCACATCTGTACAGTAATATTAATAACAGAGGCTCTTCATACGCCACATCTGTACAGTAATATTAATAACCGAGGCTCTTCATACGCCACATCTGTACAGTAATATTAATAACCGAGGCTCTGCATACGCCACATCTGTACAGTAATATTAATAACTGAGGCTCTGCATACGCCACATCTGTACAGTAATATTAATAACTGAGGCTCTGCATACGCCACATCTGTACAGTAATATTAATAACTGAGGCTCTGCATACGCCACATCTGTACAGTAATATTAATAACTGAGGCTCTTCATACGCCACATCTGTACAGTAATATTAATAACTGAGGCTCTTCATACGCCACATCTGTACAGTAATATTAATAACTGAGGCTCTGCATACGCCACATCTGTACAGTAATATTAATAACTGAGGCTCTGCATACGCCACATCTGTACAGTAATATTAACTGAGGCTCTGCATACGCCACATCTGTACAGTAATATTAATAACTGAGGCTCTTCATACGCCACATCTGTACAGTAATATTAATAACTGAGGCTCTGCATACGCCACATCTGTACAGTAATATTAATAACCGAGGCTCTTCATACGCCACATCTGTACAGTAATATTAATAACCGAGGCTCTTCATACGCCACATCTGTACAGTAATATTAATAACCGAGGCTCTTCATACGCCACATCTGTACAGTAATATTAATAACCGAGGCTCTTCATACGCCACATCTGTACAGTAATATTAATAACTGAGGCTTTGCATACGCCACATCTGTACAGTAATATTAATAACTGAGGCTCTTCATACGCCACATCTGTACAGTAATATTAATAACTGAGGCTCTTCATACGCCACATCTGTACAGTAATATTAATAACTGAGACTCTTCATACGCCACATCTGTACAGTAATATTAATAACTGAGGCTTTGCATACGCCACATCTGTACAGTAATATTGATAACTGAGGCTCTGCATACGCCACATCTGTACAGTAATATTAATAACTGAGGCTTTGCATACGCCACATCTGTACAGTAATATTAATAACTGAGCATGTGCATGTGTTCACTGACTGTACGTCTGTCTCTCTTCCAGCAAAACTCCTACCAGCCAACCAGCAAAGGCCGGTACAAGGTTCTGTAGAGCGGACCAGCGGGCTTTCTTATTCCCACAATGCTTTTGTTTCGTCAGCTGATCAAGCACTCTGGATCTCTGGAAGTTTTTACCCAGTGTTTGCATCGCTCACGTTGAATATTTTAGAAAACTCCCATGTAATTGTGAACTTAATTTGGAAATAAAGTGTTTTTTTTTCTTGTGTATTTCCTTGTTCCATTTCAGTTTGTTCTGTCAGTATTGCACTTTTCCATCTGTCGTCTGCAGAAAGATAGAGAGAGTTATCTTTTAGATATGTTAGGGAGAGTTATCTATTAGATAAGATCACGATTCTAGGGTTAACCTCATGCATCTCTCCCAATACTGTCATGTGTTCGCAAAATTGAGTGTTGGGCGATAATAAGAAAACCACAAAAATTGACCATGTTTCAGAGAAAATAACTAGTTAGACTGAATACATGATTGTGTCAAATATAATCTCCAAAAGAAGCATTATTTACCATGATACTTTGCTATTGGCTGTGCATGTGAGTGACAGGTTATAGCCCCGCCCTCATCACAGAAGAGAAGCTGCAGAAGGAACTTATTCTGAGTCAACATAATTAACACAATAATGATGTGCACGGATTGATTGGTTGTCCAAGGATTGACACCTGTCAATCAAAACGAATGCTCTATTCACTGCTCGTAACAATGCTCGGTCCAGTAAGTCATGAGCGACTCTGATTGGTCGATCCCGATCAGCGTTGAGAAAAGGACCGTGTACCACGTGTCTCCCGTTCCTGTTCGAGCATCTGAATAATGACAGACTCTTATAAGCGCTGAAGTGAAAACACACAGCGAAGAGGTAAAACAGACTCAGCATTATTATCTCCGTCGAGCAGAAGAACTAAACTCGATGCAGCTCCATCCACTGCGCGAGCACTCAGCGCGCATGCGCGTGTTCCTTCTGATTTCTTAATATTTAATATCAATGGCTGACGCTCGTTTCTAAAGCATCTCTTAACATTAGGAAGGAAGCTTTGACACATTATCTGAACACCAAGGTGAACGTCAATCTCTTTGATTTTATTCGCTGGGCTTCGATCCTAATCAGTCAAAATTCACCCAAAATGGGACAGAAATGTCACATTTAACCCTTTCCGTTCCGCTGTCGACATTAAAGCGAGGTACAGTCATTCATCTCTTTACAAACAAATGATGTTTCTGTAAGTTTGCATGAACTGAAATTTGTATTTCATCAAATCAAATGTATCTTTGACTTTGTCACTGTTATTAGTAATGTAGAGGACAACAATGGAGGCTTTGTCATGTGTGCAGATAACAGCTGTGTGCATTTATAATGTAATATGTCACATTTAAAGCTATGCATAATCTGTCTTTATTAACTATTGTAAAACAGAAGCTATGCATTCATTCATTCACACACATATATGAAGATGTTTTGAGTTTTGTTGTAAAGAGTTTAAAGCAAACACTTGAAGACCCCATGAAATCAACATGAGAGTCAATGTCTGTGACCATTTAACCATTTACTTTAAGCAGACATGTATGCATTTACATCATGCATTTATATCAATGAGAAAAAAACAGACATATTATCAAATGTACCTTCTAGGAAAATAGATTATAAAGGTCCGTTCACACCAAGAATGATAACGATAACAATACCTATTATTTTTCATAATCGTCCACACCACAACTATAACGACAACGGCACAGAATAATAATATCGCTGGAGTCACATTCAGAATAATTTTTCTTCCAGCTGATAAACGATCAAATCATTGACAGCCTATCAGAATCCATCATACTTTAAAGAGCTTGAGCATTTAAAGGGGACACATCATGAAAATCTGACTTTTTCTGATTTTTTTGCCTTAATCGAGTCCGGAACGAGGTTCTGGCTTCTGTCTGCCAACACAGAAAACATGAAGCTCTGAGGCTCATGTACAAACTCCGCCCTCTTCTGAACGGAGGCGGAGCTAAAGCTCATTTGCATTTAAAGGGACACACACACAAACGGTGCAGGGGCATTTGACAAGCTATAATAAATGATCTGTGGGAATTTTGTGCTGAAATCTCACAGACACATTCTAGGGACACCATAGATTTATATTACATCTGGTGAAAAGGGCCATAATATGTCACCTTTAAAGCAATAGACAACAAAACTGAGAATAAACAGAACAATATCATCTGTTAACGTTAAAGATCTTGCTGTGAATGGGCCTTAAGAAACAGTGACGACTCATCTCGCACTCTGTAAAGTTCTGTCCAATCAAATGAGAGGGTCCGTCCCACTCCTTATATACGCCCCCTAGCTTCCTGTTTCATGGAGTCTTTTTAGCCACACAAAATAAGACTCAAAGCCTCTGTCACACACATATGTCCCGTCTGTCAACAGAAGATGATGCGTCAGGTGTCCAGCAGCAGCGAATACTGCATCGACGGCCGGCCCTCATGTTTAGCGGAGGACGGGAGGCTCTCGCCGAGCCACTTTGATTTGTGCCCCACCAAGTTTTACCAGTCTTCCCCGCCTCAGCGCTCTCGGCAGATGTGCTTCGCGTACCTGCCTCCGCCGCCGGTCCTCAAGTCCCCCTCGTGCCGCGAGGAGCCACGGCTGCCGCAGGGGCCCGCCGGACCTCAGGGAAACCACAGAAACGGGGACTCTAAAAAGAAGGGAGCGTCTGGGAGGTCTGGGAAACGCGGCCGGCCGGCGGGAACCACCAAATCCGCCGGTTACAGAACCAGCACGGGCAGACCGCTGGGCACCACTAAAGCCGCTGGGTTTAAGACCAGTCCGGGCCGGCCCCTGGGCACCACCAAGGCCGCGGGCTATAAGGTGAGTCCGGGCCGGCCGCCCGGCAGCATCAAGAGCCCGTCTCGGCTGGGTAAGCTAAGCTACGGTTCCTGCAGCGGAGCGGCGTTCCCCTACAGCATCATGCACAGACCCGACGCTACACTGAAGGAGGAAGCGGCTAAAGAGTAAAGTCAACCTTTCCTTCTTTACTGTAATGCATCCTCATCCCACACACAAACATTAATCGGTTCTGCCTTCTGTATTACGCAAAATGTAATAAGTAATAAGCCTAAAGAGAGTATCATAGCAGTATTCAGATCGCAGGTGTCTGTAGTGTGAGTATTGAGTGTCACAGTGCGATCCGCTGGTTAAGTCGTGATGTAAAGAATACTGTTTTCGGGTCCAAGCCTCGACTCGATTCAAGTGAGAATACTATCTCAAGCCCTGAGGCATTCCACTAGCTAGATGATAACAGTGATGGGATGAACCATGTTTCTGAATGACAGATCCTAGTGATGACATGTAGATGGAGAAGAGAAGCGGTCCCAGCACTGAGCCCTGAGGCACTCCAGTAGCTAGATGATAACAGTGATGGGATAAACCATGTTTCTGAATGACAGATCTAGTAATGTCATGTAGATGGAGAAGAGAAGTGGTCCCAGTACTGAGCCCTGAGGCACTCCAGTAGCTAGATGATAACAGTGATGGGATAAACCATGTTTCTGAATGACAGACACTAGTGATGACATGTAGATGTAGAAGAGAAGCGGTCCCAGCACTGAGCCCTGAGGCACTCCAGTAGCTAGATGATAACAGTGATGGGGATAAACCATGTTTCTGAATGACAGATCTAGTAATGACATGTAGATGGAGAAGAGAAGTGGTCCCAGTACTGAGCCCTGAGGCACTCCAGTAGCTAGATGATAACAGTGATGGGATAAACCATGTTTCTGAATGACAGACACTAGTGATGACATGTAGATGGAGAAGAGAAGTGGTCCCAGTACTGAGCCCTGAGGCACTCCAGTAGCTAGATGATAACAGTGATGGGATAAACCATGTTTCTGAATGACAGATCTAGTGATGACATGTAGATGGAGAAGAGAAGCGGTCCCAGCACTGAGCCCTGAGGCACTCCAGTAGCTAGATGATAACAGTGATGGGATAAAACATGTTTCTGAATGACAGATCCTAGTGATGACATGTAGATGGAGAAGAGAAGCGGTCCCAGCACTGAGCCCTGAGGCACTCCAGTAGCTAGATGATAACAGTGATGAGATAAACCATGTTTCTGAATGACAGATCTAGTGATGTCATGTAGATGGAGAAGAGAAGCGGTCCCAGCACTGAGCCCTGAGGCACTCCAGTAGCTAGATGATAACAGTGATGGGATAAACCATGTTTCTGAATGACAGACACTAGTGATGACATGTAGATGGAGAAGAGAAGCGGTCCCAGTACTGAGCCCTGAGGCACTCCAGTAGCTAGATGATAACAGTGATGGGATAAACCATGTTTCTGAATGACAGATCCTAGTGATGACATGTAGATTGAGAAGAGAAGCGGTCCCAGCACTGAGCCCTGAGGCACTCCAGTAGCTAGATGATAACAGTGATGGGATAAACCATGTTTCTGAATGACAGACACTAGTGATGACATGTAGATTGAGAAGAGAAGCGGTCCCAGCACTGAGCCCTGAGGCACTCCAGTAGCTAGATGATAACAGTGATGGGATAAACCATGTTTCTGAATGACAGACACTAGTGATGACATGTAGATTGAGAAGAGAAGCGGTCCCAGCACTGAGCCCTGAGGCACTCCAGTAGCTAGATGATAACAGTGATGGGATAAACCATGTTTCTGAATGACAGACACTAGTGATGACATGTAGATGGAGAAGAGAAGCGGTCTCAGCACTGAGCCCTGAGGCACTCCAGTAGCTAGATGATAACAGTGATGGGATAAACCATGTTTCTGAATGACAGACACTAGTGATGACATGTAGATTGAGAAGAGAAGCGGTCCCAGCACTGAGCCCTGAGGCACTCCAGTAGCTAGATGATAACAGTGATGGGATAAACCATGTTTCTGAATGACAGACACTAGTGATGACATGTAGATGGAGAAGAGAAGCGGTCCCAGCACTGAGCCCTGAGGCACTCCAGTAGCTAGATGATAACAGTGATGGGATAAACCATGTTTCTGAATGACAGACACTAGTGATGACATGTAGATGGAGAAGAGAAGCGGTCCCAGCACTGAGCCCTGAGGCACTCCAGTAGCTAGATGATAACAGTGATGGGATAAACCATGTTTCTGAATGACAGATCTAGTGATGACATGTAGATGGAGAAGAGAAGCGGTCCCAGCACTGAGCCCTGAGGCACTCCAGTAGCTAGATGATAACAGTGATGGGATAAACCATGTTTCTGAATGACAGACACTAGTGATGACATGTAGATTGAGAAGAGAAGCGGTCCCAGCACTGAGCCCTGAGGCACTCCAGTAGCTAGATGATAACAGTGATGGGATAAACCATGTTTCTGAATGACAGACACTAGTGATGACATGTAGATGGAGAAGAGAAGCGGTCTCAGCACTGAGCCCTGAGGCACTCCAGTAGCTAGATGATAACAGTGATGGGATAAACCATGTTTCTGAATGACAGACACTAGTGATGACATGTAGATGGAGAAGAGAAGCGGTCCCAGCACTGAGCCCTGAGGCACTCCAGTAGCTAGATGATAACAGTGATGGGATAAACCATGTTTCTGAATGACAGACACTAGTGATGACATGTAGATTGAGAAGAGAAGCGGTCCCAGCACTGAGCCCTGAGGCACTCCAGTAGCTAGATGATAACAGTGATGGGATAAACCATGTTTCTGAATGACAGACACTAGTGATGACATGTAGATGGAGAAGAGAAGCGGTCCCAGCACTGAGCCCTGAGGCACTCCAGTAGCTAGATGATAACAGTGATGGGATAAACCATGTTTCTGAATGACAGACACTAGTGATGACATGTAGATGGAGAAGAGAAGCGGTCCCAGCACTGAGCCCTGAGGCACTCCAGTAGCTAGATGATAACAGTGATGGGATAAACCATGTTTCTGAATGACAGACACTAGTGATGACATGTAGATGGAGAAGAGAAGCGGTCCCAGCACTGAGCCCTGAGGCACTCCAGTAGCTAGATGATAACAGTGATGGGAAAAACCATGTTTCTGAATGACAGATCTAGTGATGACATGTAGATGGAGAAGAGAAGTGGTCCCAGCACTGAGCCCTGAGGCACTCCAGTAGCTAGATGATAACAGTGATGGGATAAACCATGTTTCTGAATGACAGATCCTAGTGATAACATGTAGATGTAGAAGAGAAGTGGTCCCAGCCAGCACTGAGCCCTGAGGCACTCCAGTAGCTAGATGATAACAGTGATGGGAAAAACCATGTTTCTGAATGACAGACACTAGTGATGACATGTAGATGGAGAAGAGAAGCGGTCCCAGTACTGAGCCCTGAGGCACTCCAGTAGCTAGATGATAACAGTGATGGGATAAACCATGTTTCTGAATGACAGACACTAGTGATGACATGTAGATGGAGAAGAGAAGCGGTCCCAGCACTGAGCCCTGAGGCACTCCGGTAGCTAGATGATAACAGTGATACGATAAACCATGTTTCTGAATGACAGATCCTAGTGATGACATGTAGATGGAGAAGAGAAGCAGTCCCAGCACTGAGCCCTGAGGCACTCCAGTAGCTAGATGATAACAGTGATGGGATAAACCATGTTTCTGAATGACAGATCTAGTGATGACATGTAGATGTAGAAGAGAAGCGGTCCCAGCACTGAGCCCTGAGGCACTCCAGTAGCTAGATGATAACAGTGATGGGATAAACCATGTTTCTGAATGACAGACACTAGTGATGACATGTAGATGGAGAAGAGAAGCGGTCCCAGCACTGAGCCCTGAGGCACTCCAGTAGCTAGATGATAACAGTGATGGGATAAACCATGTTTCTGAATGACAGATCTAGTGATGACATGTAGATGTAGAAGAGAAGCGGTCCCAGCACTGAGCCCTGAGGCACTCCAGTAGCTAGATGATAACAGTGATGGGATAAACCATGTTTCTGAATGACAGATCCTAGTGATGTCATGTAGATGGAGAAGAGAAGCGGCCCCAGCACTGAGCCCTGAGGCACTCCAGTAGCTAGATGATAACAGTGATGGGAAAAACCATGTTTCTGAATGACAGACACTAGTGATGACATGTAGATGGAGAAGAGAAGCGGTCCCAGTACTGAGCCCTGAGGCACTCCAGTAGCTAGATGATAACAGTGATGGGATAAACCATGTTTCTGAATGACAGACACTAGTGATGACATGTAGATGGAGAAGAGAAGCGGTCCCAGCACTGAGCCCTGAGGCACTCCGGTAGCTAGATGATAACAGTGATACGATAAACCATGTTTCTGAATGACAGATCCTAGTGATGACATGTAGATGGAGAAGAGAAGCAGTCCCAGCACTGAGCCCTGAGGCACTCCAGTAGCTAGATGATAACAGTGATGGGATAAACCATGTTTCTGAATGACAGATCTAGTGATGACATGTAGATGTAGTAGAGAAGCGGTCCCAGCACTGAGCCCTGAGGCACTCCAGTAGCTAGATGATAACAGTGATGGGATAAACCATGTTTCTGAATGACAGACACTAGTGATGACATGTAGATGGAGAAGAGAAGCGGTCCCAGCACTGAGCCCTGAGGCACTCCAGTAGCTAGATGATAACAGTGATGGGATAAACCATGTTTCTGAATGACAGATACTAGTGATGACATGTAGATGGAGAAGAGAAGCGGTCCCAGCACTGAGCCCTGAGGCACTCCAGTAGCTAGATGATAACAGTGATGGGATAAACCATGTTTCTGAATGACAGACACTAGTGATGACATGTAGATGGAGAAGAGAAGCGGTCTCAGCACTGAGCCCTGAGGCACTCCAGTAGCTAGATGATAACAGTGATGGGAAAAACCATGTTTCTGAATGACAGACACTAGTGATGTCATGTAGATGGAGAAGAGAAGCGGTCCCAGCACTGAGCCCTGAGGCACTCCAGTAGCTAGATGATAACAGTGATGGGATAAACCATGTTTCTGAATGACAGACACTAGTGATGTCATGTAGATGGAGAAGAGAAGCGGTCCCAGCACTGAGCCCTGAGGCACTCCAGTAGCTAGATGATAACAGTGATGGGATAAACCATGTTTCTGAATGACAGACACTAGTGATGACATGTAGATGGAGAAGAGAAGCGGTCCCAGCACTGAGCCCTGAGGCACTCCAGTAGCTAGATGATAACAGTGATGGGATAAACCATGTTTCTGAATAACAGATCCTAGTGATGACATGTAGATGGAGAAGAGAAGCGGTCCCAGCACTGAGCCCTGAGGCACTCCAGTAGCTAGATGATAACAGTGATGAGATGAACCATGTTTCTGAATAACAGACACTAGTGATGTCATGTAGATGTAGAAGAGAAGCGGTCCCAGCACTGAGCCCTGAGGCACTCCAGTAGCTAGATGATAACAGTAATGGGATAAACCATGTTTCTGAATGACAGATACTAGTGATGACATGTAGATGGAGAAGAGAAGCGGTCCCAGCACTGAGCCCTGAGGCACTCCAGTAGCTAGATGATAACAGTGATGAGATAAACCATGTTTCTGAATGACAGATACTAGTGATGACATGTAGATGGAGAAGAGAAGCGGTCCCAGCACTGAGCCCTGAGGCACTCCAGTAGCTAGATGATAACAGTGATGGGATAAACCATGTTTCTGAATGACAGATACTAGTGATGACATGTAGATGGAGAAGAGAAGCGGTCCCAGCACTGAGCCCTGAGGCACTCCAGTAGCTAGATGATAACAGTGATGGGATAAACCATGTTTCTGAATGACAGACACTAGTGATGTCATGTAGATGGAGAAGAGAAGCGGTCCCAGTACTGAGCCCTGAGGCACTCCAGTAGCTAGATGATAACAGTGATGGGATAAACCATGTTTCTGAATGACAGACACTAGTGATGACATGTAGATGGAGAAGAGAAGCGGTCCCAGCACTGAGCCCTGAGGCACTCCAGTAGCTAGATGATAACAGTGATGGGATAAACCATGTTTCTGAATAACAGATCCTAGTGATGACATGTAGATGGAGAAGAGAAGCGGTCCCAGCACTGAGCCCTGAGGCACTCCAGTAGCTAGATGATAACAGTGATGAGATGAACCATGTTTCTGAATAACAGACACTAGTGATGTCATGTAGATGTAGAAGAGAAGCGGTCCCAGCACTGAGCCCTGAGGCACTCCAGTAGCTAGATGATAACAGTGATGGGATAAACCATGTTTCTGAATGACAGATACTAGTGATGACATGTAGATGGAGAAGAGAAGCGGTCCCAGCACTGAGCCCTGAGGCACTCCAGTAGCTAGATGATAACAGTGATGGGATAAACCATGTTTCTGAATGACAGATACTAGTGATGACATGTAGATGGAGAAGAGAAGCGGTCCCAGCACTGAGCCCTGAGGCACTCCAGTAGCTAGATGATAACAGTGATGGGATAAACCATGTTTCTGAATGACAGATACTAGTGATGACATGTAGATGGAGAAGAGAAGCGGTCCCAGCACTGAGCCCTGAGGCACTCCAGTAGCTAGATGATAACAGTGATGAGATGAACCATGTTTCTGAATAACAGATACTAGTGATGACATGTAGATGGAGAAGAGAAGCGGTCCCAGCACTGAGCCCTGAGGCACTCCAGTAGCTAGATGATAACAGTGATGGGATAAACCATGTTTCTGAATGACAGACACTAGTGATGACATGTAGATGGAGAAGAGAAGCGGTCCCAGCACTGAGCCCTGAGGCACTCCAGTAGCTAGATGATAACAGTGATGGGATAAACCATGTTTCTGAATGACAGATCCTAGTGATGACATGTAGATGGAGAAGAGAAGCAGTCCCAGCACTGAGCCCTGAGGCACTCCAGTAGCTAGATGATAACAGTGATGGGATAAACCATGTTTCTGAATGACAGATCTAGTGATGACATGTAGATGGAGAAGAGAAGCGGTCCCAGCACTGAGCCCTGAGGCACTCCAGTAGCTAGATGATAACAGTGATGGGATAAACCATGTTTCTGAATGACAGATACTAGTGATGACATGTAGATGGAGAAGAGAAGCGGTCCCAGCACTGAGCCCTGAGGCACTCCAGTAGCTAGATGATAACAGTGATGGGATAAACCATGTTTCTGAATGACAGATACTAGTGATGACATGTAGATGGAGAAGAGAAGCGGCCCCAGCACTGAGCCCTGAGGCACTCCAGTAGCTAGATGATAACAGTGATGGGATAAACCATGTTTCTGAATGACAGACACTAGTGATGACATGTAGATGGAGAAGAGAAGCGGTTCCAGCACTGAGCCCTGAGGCACTCCAGTAGCTAGATGATAACAGTGATGGGATAAACCATGTTTCTGAATGACAGATCCTAGTGATGACATGTAGATGGAGAAGAGAAGCGGTCCCAGCACTGAGCCCTGAGGCACTCCAGTAGCTAGATGATAACAGTGATGGGATAAACCATGTTTCTGAATGACAGACACTAGTGATGTCATGTAGATGGAGAAGAGAAGCGGTCCCAGCACTGAGCCCCGAGGCACTCCAGTAGCTAGATGATAACAGTGATGGGATAAACCATGTTTCTGAATGACAGACACTAGTGATGACATGTAGATGGAGAAGAGAAGCGGTCCCAGCACTGAGCCCTGAGGCACTCCAGTAGCTAGATGATAACAGTGATGGGATAAACCATGTTTCTGAATGACAGATACTAGTGATGACATGTAGATGGAGAAGAGAAGCGGCCCCAGCACTGAGCCCTGAGGCACTCCAGTAGCTAGATGATAACAGTGATGGGATAAACCATGTTTATGAATGACAGACACTAGTGATGTCATGTAGATGGAGAAGAGAAGCGGTCCCAGCACTGAGCCCTGAGGCACTCCAGTAGCTAGATGATAACAGTGATGGGATAAACCATGTTTCTGAATGACAGACACTAGTGATGACATGTAGATGGAGAAGAGAAGTGGTCCCAGTACTGAGCCCTGAGGCACTCCAGTAGCTAGATGATAACAGTGATGGGATAAACCATGTTTCTGAATAACAGATCCTAGTGATGACATGTAGATGGAGAAGAGAAGCGGTCCCAGCACTGAGCCCTGAGGCACTCCAGTAGCTAGATGATAACAGTGATGAGATGAACCATGTTTCTGAATAACAGATCCTAGTGATGACATGTAGATGGAGAAGAGAAGCGGTCCCAGCACTGAGCCCTGAGGCACTCCAGTAGCTAGATGATAACAGTGATGGGGTAAACCATGTTTCTGAATGACAGATCCCAGTGATGACATGTAGATGGAGAAGAGAAGCGGTCCCAGCACTGAGCCCTGAGGCACTCCAGTAGCTAGATGATAACAGTGATGAGATGAACCATGTTTCTGAATGACAGACACTAGTGATGACATGTAGATGGAGAAGAGAAGCGGTCCCAGCACTGAGCCCTGAGGCACTCCAGTAGCTAGATGATAACAGTGATGAGATGAACCATGTTTCTGAATAACAGATCCTATTGATGACATGTAGATGGAGAAGAGAAGCGGTCCCAGCACTGAGCCCTGAGGCACTCCAGTAGCTAGATGATAACAGTGATGGGATAAACCATGTTTCTGAATGACAGATCCTAGTGATGACATGTAGATGGAGAAGAGAAGTGGTCCCAGCACTGAGCCCTGAGGCACTCCAGTAGCTAGATGATAACAGTGATGGGATAAACCATGTTTCTGAATGACAGACACTAGTGATGACATGTAGATGGAGAAGAGAAGCGGTCCCAGCACTGAGCCCTGAGGCACTCCAGTAGCTAGATGATAACAGTGATGGGATAAACCATGTTTCTGAATGACAGACACTAGTGATGACATGTAGATGGAGAAGAGAAGCGGTCCCAGCACTGAGCCCTGAGGCACTCCAGTAGCTAGATGATAACAGTGATGGGATAAACCATGTTTCTGAATGACAGATACTAGTGATGACATGTAGATGGAGAAGAGAAGCGGTCTCAGCACTGAGCCCTGAGGCACTCCAGTAGCTAGATGATAACAGTGATGAGATGAACCATGTTTCTGAATGACAGATACTAGTGATGACATGTAGATGGAGAAGAGAAGCGGTCCCAGCACTGAGCCCTGAGGCACTCCAGTAGCTGGATGATAACAGTGATGGGATAAACCATGTTTCTGAATGACAGATCCTAGTGATGACATGTAGATGGAGAAGAGAAGCGGTCCCAGCACTGAGCCCTGAGGCACTCCAGTAGCTAGATGATAACAGTGATGAGATGAACCATGTTTCTGAATGACAGATACTAGTGATGACATGTAGATGGAGAAGAGAAGCGGTCCCAGCACTGAGCCCTGAGGCACTCCAGTAGCTGGATGATAACAGTGATGGGATAAACCATGTTTCTGAATGACAGATCCTAGTGATGACATGTAGATGTAGAAGAGAAGCGGTCCCAGCACTGAGCCCTGAGGCACTCCAGTAGCTAGATGATAACAGTGATGGGATGAACCATGTTTCTGAATGACAGATCTAGTAATGACATGTAGATGTAGAAGAGAAGCGGTCCCAGCACTGAGCCCTGAGGCACTCCAGTAGCTAGATGATAACAGTGATGGGATGAACCATGTTTCTGAATGACAGACACTAGTGATGACATGTAGATGGAGAAGAGAAGCGGTCCCAGCACTGAGCCCTGAGGCACTCCAGTAGCTAGATGATAACAGTGATGGGATAAACCATGTTTCTGAATGACAGATCTAGTAATGACATGTAGATGTAGAAGAGAAGCGGTCCCAGCACTGAGCCCTGAGGCACTCCAGTAGCTAGATGATAACAGTGATGGGATGAACCATGTTTCTGAATGACAGACACTAGTGATGACATGTAGATGGAGAAGAGAAGCGGTCCCAGCACTGAGCCCTGAGGCACTCCAGTAGCTAGATGATAACAGTGATGGGATAAACCATGTTTCTGAATGACAGATCCTAGTGATGACATGTAGATGGAGAAGAGAAGCGGTCCCAGCACTGAGCCCTGAGGCACTCCAGTAGCTAGATGATAACAGTGATGGGAAAAACCATGTTTCTGAATGACAGATCTAGTGATGACATGTAGATGGAGAAGAGAAGCAGTCCCAGCACTGAGCCCTGAGGCACTCCAGTAGCTAGATGATAACAGTGATGGGATAAACCATGTTTCTGAATGACAGATCCTAGTGATGACATGTAGATGGAGAAGAGAAGCGGTCCCAGCACTGAGCCCTGAGGCACTCCAGTAGCTAGATGATAACAGTGATGGGATAAACCATGTTTCTGAATGACAGACACTAGTGATGTCATGTAGATGGAGAAGAGAAGCGGTCCCAGCACTGAGGCCTGAGGCACTCCAGTAGCTAGATGATAACAGTGATGAGATGAACCATGTTTCTGAATAACAGATCCTAGTGATGACATGTAGATGGAGAAGAGAAGCGGTCCCAGCACTGAGCCCTGAGGCACTCCAGTAGCTAGATGATAACAGTGATGAGATGAACCATGTTTCTGAATAACAGATCCTAGTGATGACATGTAGATGGAGAAGAGAAGCGGCACCAGCACTGAGCCCTGAGGCACTCCAGTATAGGGCTGCACGATTAACCTTTATCGCATCGATATTGAGGTTTTAACTCCCGCAATAACCTAACCTCAGGAGTCTGAGGTTTTTTCCCCCGCCTCTGACATTTGAGTGACAAACCTATTAGCCAATCAAAATGGTCGAATCTTGCGTTCCTGGCTTGCTGGCCAATTAGAAATGGCAATGGAAACAACAAGGTTGTATGCAGTGCACCGGCTTTCTGTCAGCAGCAAAGCAGCTAAGGGGCTGTTTACACCTGGCCACTTCATGCGTTTTCTCAGATCGGATAGCTATCCGATCGTGAAAAGACCAGGTGTAAATGCCCTCCGAAACGCATTCGAGACGGATTTGAATCCGATCGCTCAAACCACTTCAGGAGGAGGTCTGGGCCGCATTCCAGACGAAACTGGACAAGTGTAAATGCATCTGGTTGTTGAAACCACATATGTAAATTGTACTCCTCCCAAAAATGCTCAAATATAAACGTGTGAGAGCGTGTTATAGGCTATATCCGCCTATATGTAATGTTATAGCGAGATATGACGACGCTACTGGAACACGCGCGTCACCGCAGATGAGCAGCTGAGCATCTATTCATTAAGCCAACGTGCAAACTATCGCAAATCAAAGTGAAACTAAGTCGCAGACGCTTAACACACAATCAACATCATTAAAAGTAGAGAAATGAAATGATTTTACCAGGGCTGTTGCCGCTCTCTCTTATTGCGGTCTTTGATTTAGAAATTTTTAGCTGATGATCAATAAAATGCAGCTCATATATGTTGCTTTCGTGACGGGCACTCCATTAAATCTGCAAATAGCACGGGAATTGAAGATCGGATTTAAATCCGTTTCGCAAAAACACATTTATGTGACCAGGTGTAAATGGAATCGTTTTGACAAATCAGATAGCTATCCGATCTGAGAAAACGCATTAAGTGGCCAGGTGTAAACAGGCTCTTAACACACAACGTGTCGTGTACCTCGAATTGTGCCAATAGAAAAAGCTTGTAACTACGCAGAAATGGCCGAAGGCACTTCTTCGGTGACGGTAGAGGAAGCGGGGGAACACTTGTGGTTAACAAGAAGGGTGGTACTTCAGCTGTTTGGACTTATTTTGGATTCGCGAAGAACGACGTGGAGCAAAAGAGTGCTAAATGTAAAATATGTCGACGTGCCGTGGCCAGATCCAGAGGAAACACTACCAATCTATTCTTTGGTATTTAGGTTCAGGTATTTAATAATCACGAAGCATCAAACAATCTCATTACCTCAATCACTATGTATGTAGTTTATTTAACCCTCTGTGTCATAAAAGTAACATTTTATTCATAATTTAAGGTTTTATGCACTTAAAAGTATCGAACGCAAAAATCGAAAATCGCACCGCAATCGCAATATTTGTCAGAAAAACCGCAATTAGGTTTTTTCTCAAAATCGTGCAGCCCTACTCCAGTAGCTAGATGATAACAGTGATGGGATAAACCATGTTTCTGAATGACAGATCCTAGTGATGACATGTAGATGGAGAAGAGAAGCGGTCCCAGCACTGAGCCCTGAGGCACTCCAGTAGCTAGATGATAACAGTGATGAGATGAACCATGTTTCTGAATAACAGATCCTAGTGATGACATGTAGATGGAGAAGAGAAGCGGCACCAGCACTGAGCCCTGAGGCACTCAGTAGCTAGATGATAACAGTGATGGGATAAACCATGTTTCTGAATGACAGATCCTAGTGATGACATGTAGATGGAGAAGAGAAGCGGTCCCAGCACTGAGCCCTGAGGCACTCCAGTAGCTAGATGATAACAGTGATGGGATAAACCATGTTTCTGAATGACAGATCCTAGTGATGACATGTAGATGGAGAAGAGAAGCGGTCCCAGCACTGAGCCCTGAGGCACTCCAGTAGCTAGATGATAACAGTGATGGGGATAAACCATGTTTCTGAATGACAGACACTAGTGATGACATGTAGATGGAGAAGAGAAGCAGTCTCAGCACTGAGCCCTGAGGCACTCCAGTAGCTGGATGATAACAGTGATGGGATAAACCATGTTTCTGAATGACAGATCCTAGTGATGACATGTAGATGGAGAAGAGAAGCAGTCTCAGCACTGAGCCCTGAGGCACTCCAGTAGCTAGATGATAACAGTGATGGGATGAACCATGTTTCTGAATGACAGACACTAGTGATGACATGTAGATGGAGAAGAGAAGCGGTCCCAGCACTGAGCCCTGAGGCACTCCAGTAGCTAGATGATAACAGTGATGGGATAAACCATGTTTCTGAATGACAGACACTAGTGATGACATGTAGATGGAGAAGAGAAGCGGTCCCAGCACTGAGCCCTGAGGCACTCCAGTAGCTAGATGATAACAGTGATGGGGTAAACCATGTTTCTGAATGACAGACACTAGTGATGACATGTAGATGGAGAAGAGAAGCGGTCCCAGCACTGAGCACTGAGGCACTCCAGTAGCTAGATGATAACAGTGATGGGATAAACCATGTTTCTGAATGACAGATCCTAGTGATGACATGTAGATGGAGAAGAGAAGCGGTCTCAGCACTGAGCCCTGAGGCACTCCAGTAGCTAGATGATAACAGTGATGGGATAAACCATGTTTCTGAATGACAGACACTAGTGATGACATGTAGATGGAGAAGAGAAGCAGTCTCAGCACTGAGCCCTGAGGCACTCCAGTAGCTAGATGATAACAGTGATGGGATAAACCATGTTTCTGAATGACAGACACTAGTGATGACATGTAGATGGAGAAGAGAAGCGGTCCCAGCACTGAGCCCTGAGGCACTCCAGTAGCTAGATGATAACAGTGATGGGATAAACCATGTTTCTGAATGACAGATACTAGTGATGACATGTAGATGGAGAAGAGAAGCGGTCTCAGCACTGAGCCCTGAGGCACTCCAGTAGCTAGATGATAACAGTGATGAGATGAACCATGTTTCTGAATGACAGATACTAGTGATGACATGTAGATGGAGAAGAGAAGCGGTCCCAGCACTGAGCCCTGAGGCACTCCAGTAGCTGGATGATAACAGTGATGGGATAAACCATGTTTCTGAATGACAGATCCTAGTGATGACATGTAGATGGAGAAGAGAAGCGGTCCCAGCACTGAGCCCTGAGGCACTCCAGTAGCTAGATGATAACAGTGATGAGATGAACCATGTTTCTGAATGACAGATACTAGTGATGACATGTAGATGGAGAAGAGAAGCGGTCCCAGCACTGAGCCCTGAGGCACTCCAGTAGCTGGATGATAACAGTGATGGGATAAACCATGTTTCTGAATGACAGATCCTAGTGATGACATGTAGATGTAGAAGAGAAGCGGTCCCAGCACTGAGCCCTGAGGCACTCCAGTAGCTAGATGATAACAGTGATGGGATGAACCATGTTTCTGAATGACAGATCTAGTAATGACATGTAGATGTAGAAGAGAAGCGGTCCCAGCACTGAGCCCTGAGGCACTCCAGTAGCTAGATGATAACAGTGATGGGATGAACCATGTTTCTGAATGACAGACACTAGTGATGACATGTAGATGGAGAAGAGAAGCGGTCCCAGCACTGAGCCCTGAGGCACTCCAGTAGCTAGATGATAACAGTGATGGGATAAACCATGTTTCTGAATGACAGATCTAGTAATGACATGTAGATGTAGAAGAGAAGCGGTCCCAGCACTGAGCCCTGAGGCACTCCAGTAGCTAGATGATAACAGTGATGGGATGAACCATGTTTCTGAATGACAGACACTAGTGATGACATGTAGATGGAGAAGAGAAGCGGTCCCAGCACTGAGCCCTGAGGCACTCCAGTAGCTAGATGATAACAGTGATGGGATAAACCATGTTTCTGAATGACAGATCCTAGTGATGACATGTAGATGGAGAAGAGAAGCGGTCCCAGCACTGAGCCCTGAGGCACTCCAGTAGCTAGATGATAACAGTGATGGGAAAAACCATGTTTCTGAATGACAGATCTAGTGATGACATGTAGATGGAGAAGAGAAGCAGTCCCAGCACTGAGCCCTGAGGCACTCCAGTAGCTAGATGATAACAGTGATGGGATAAACCATGTTTCTGAATGACAGATCCTAGTGATGACATGTAGATGGAGAAGAGAAGCGGTCCCAGCACTGAGCCCTGAGGCACTCCAGTAGCTAGATGATAACAGTGATGGGATAAACCATGTTTCTGAATGACAGACACTAGTGATGTCATGTAGATGGAGAAGAGAAGCGGTCCCAGCACTGAGGCCTGAGGCACTCCAGTAGCTAGATGATAACAGTGATGAGATGAACCATGTTTCTGAATAACAGATCCTAGTGATGACATGTAGATGGAGAAGAGAAGCGGTCCCAGCACTGAGCCCTGAGGCACTCCAGTAGCTAGATGATAACAGTGATGAGATGAACCATGTTTCTGAATAACAGATCCTAGTGATGACATGTAGATGGAGAAGAGAAGCGGCACCAGCACTGAGCCCTGAGGCACTCCAGTATAGGGCTGCACGATTAACCTTTATCGCATCGATATTGAGGTTTTAACTCCCGCAATAACCTAACCTCAGGAGTCTGAGGTTTTTTCCCCCGCCTCTGACATTTGAGTGACAAACCTATTAGCCAATCAAAATGGTCGAATCTTGCGTTCCTGGCTTGCTGGCCAATTAGAAATGGCAATGGAAACAACAAGGTTGTATGCAGTGCACCGGCTTTCTGTCAGCAGCAAAGCAGCTAAGGGGCTGTTTACACCTGGCCACTTCATGCGTTTTCTCAGATCGGATAGCTATCCGATCGTGAAAAGACCAGGTGTAAATGCCCTCCGAAACGCATTCGAGACGGATTTGAATCCGATCGCTCAAACCACTTCAGGAGGAGGTCTGGGCCGCATTCCAGACGAAACTGGACAAGTGTAAATGCATCTGGTTGTTGAAACCACATATGTAAATTGTACTCCTCCCAAAAATGCTCAAATATAAACGTGTGAGAGCGTGTTATAGGCTATATCCGCCTATATGTAATGTTATAGCGAGATATGACGACGCTACTGGAACACGCGCGTCACCGCAGATGAGCAGCTGAGCATCTATTCATTAAGCCAACGTGCAAACTATCGCAAATCAAAGTGAAACTAAGTCGCAGACGCTTAACACACAATCAACATCATTAAAAGTAGAGAAATGAAATGATTTTACCAGGGCTGTTGCCGCTCTCTCTTATTGCGGTCTTTGATTTAGAAATTTTTAGCTGATGATCAATAAAATGCAGCTCATATATGTTGCTTTCGTGACGGGCACTCCATTAAATCTGCAAATAGCACGGGAATTGAAGATCGGATTTAAATCCGTTTCGCAAAAACACATTTATGTGACCAGGTGTAAATGGAATCGTTTTGACAAATCAGATAGCTATCCGATCTGAGAAAACGCATTAAGTGGCCAGGTGTAAACAGGCTCTTAACACACAACGTGTCGTGTACCTCGAATTGTGCCAATAGAAAAAGCTTGTAACTACGCAGAAATGGCCGAAGGCACTTCTTCGGTGACGGTAGAGGAAGCGGGGGAACACTTGTGGTTAACAAGAAGGGTGGTACTTCAGCTGTTTGGACTTATTTTGGATTCGCGAAGAACGACGTGGAGCAAAAGAGTGCTAAATGTAAAATATGTCGACGTGCCGTGGCCAGATCCAGAGGAAACACTACCAATCTATTCTTTGGTATTTAGGTTCAGGTATTTAATAATCACGAAGCATCAAACAATCTCATTACCTCAATCACTATGTATGTAGTTTATTTAACCCTCTGTGTCATAAAAGTAACATTTTATTCATAATTTAAGGTTTTATGCACTTAAAAGTATCGAACGCAAAAATCGAAAATCGCACCGCAATCGCAATATTTGTCAGAAAAACCGCAATTAGGTTTTTTCTCAAAATCGTGCAGCCCTACTCCAGTAGCTAGATGATAACAGTGATGGGATAAACCATGTTTCTGAATGACAGATCCTAGTGATGACATGTAGATGGAGAAGAGAAGCGGTCCCAGCACTGAGCCCTGAGGCACTCCAGTAGCTAGATGATAACAGTGATGAGATGAACCATGTTTCTGAATAACAGATCCTAGTGATGACATGTAGATGGAGAAGAGAAGCGGCACCAGCACTGAGCCCTGAGGCACTCAGTAGCTAGATGATAACAGTGATGGGATAAACCATGTTTCTGAATGACAGATCCTAGTGATGACATGTAGATGGAGAAGAGAAGCGGTCCCAGCACTGAGCCCTGAGGCACTCCAGTAGCTAGATGATAACAGTGATGGGATAAACCATGTTTCTGAATGACAGATCCTAGTGATGACATGTAGATGGAGAAGAGAAGCGGTCCCAGCACTGAGCCCTGAGGCACTCCAGTAGCTAGATGATAACAGTGATGGGGATAAACCATGTTTCTGAATGACAGACACTAGTGATGACATGTAGATGGAGAAGAGAAGCAGTCTCAGCACTGAGCCCTGAGGCACTCCAGTAGCTAGATGATAACAGTGATGGGATAAACCATGTTTCTGAATGACAGATCCTAGTGATGACATGTAGATGGAGAAGAGAAGCAGTCTCAGCACTGAGCCCTGAGGCACTCCAGTAGCTAGATGATAACAGTGATGGGATGAACCATGTTTCTGAATGACAGACACTAGTGATGACATGTAGATGGAGAAGAGAAGCGGTCCCAGCACTGAGCCCTGAGGCACTCCAGTAGCTAGATGATAACAGTGATGGGATAAACCATGTTTCTGAATGACAGACACTAGTGATGACATGTAGATGGAGAAGAGAAGCGGTCCCAGCACTGAGCCCTGAGGCACTCCAGTAGCTAGATGATAACAGTGATGGGGTAAACCATGTTTCTGAATGACAGACACTAGTGATGACATGTAGATGGAGAAGAGAAGCGGTCCCAGCACTGAGCACTGAGGCACTCCAGTAGCTAGATGATAACAGTGATGGGATAAACCATGTTTCTGAATGACAGATCCTAGTGATGACATGTAGATGGAGAAGAGAAGCGGTCTCAGCACTGAGCCCTGAGGCACTCCAGTAGCTAGATGATAACAGTGATGGGATAAACCATGTTTCTGAATGACAGACACTAGTGATGACATGTAGATGGAGAAGAGAAGCAGTCTCAGCACTGAGCCCTGAGGCACTCCAGTAGCTAGATGATAACAGTGATGGGATAAACCATGTTTCTGAATGACAGACACTAGTGATGTCATGTAGATGGAGAAGAGAAGCAGTCTCAGCACTGAGCCCTGAGGCACTCCAGTAGCTAGATGATAACAGTGATGGGATAAACCATGTTTCTGAATGACAGACACTAGTGATGACATGTAGATGGAGAAGAGAAGCGGTCCCAGCACTGAGCCCTGAGGCACTCCAGTAGCTAGATGATAACAGTGATGGGATAAACCATGTTTCTGAATGACAGACACTAGTGATGTCATGTAGATGGAGAAGAGAAGCAGTCTCAGCACTGAGCCCTGAGGCACTCCAGTAGCTGGATGATAACAGTGATGGGATAAACCATGTTTCTGAATGACAGATCCTAGTGATGACATGTAGATGGAGAAGAGAAGCGGTCCCAGCACTGAGCCCTGAGGCACTCCAGTAGCTGGATGATAACAGTGATGGGATAAACCATGTTTCTGAATCACAGATCCTAGTGATGGCATGTAGATGGAGAAGAGAAGCGGTCCCAGCACTGAGCCCTGAGGCACTCCAGTAGCTAGATGATAACAGTGATGGGATAAACCATGTTTCTGAATGACAGATCTAGTGATGACATGTAGATGGAGAAGAGAAGCGGTCCCAGCACTGAGCCCTGAGGCACTCCAGTAGCTAGATGATAACAGTGATGGGGTAAACCATGTTTCTGAATGACAGATCCTAGTGATGACATGTAGATGTAGAAGAGAAGCGGACCCAGCACTGAGCCCTGAGGCACTCCAGTAGCTAGATGATAACAGTGATGGGATAAACCATGTTTCTAAATGACAGATCCCAGTGATGTCATGTAGATGGAGAAGAGAAGCGGTCCCAGCACTGAGCCCTGAGGCACTCCAGTAGCGAGATGATAACAGTGATGGGATAAACCATGTTTCTAAATGACAGATCCTAGTGATGACATGTAGATGTAGAAGAGAAGCGGACCCAGCACTGAGCCCTGAGGCACTCCAGTAGCTAGATGATAACAGTGATGGGATAAACCATGTTTCTGAATGACAGATCCCAGTGATGTCATGTAGATGGAGAAGAGAAGCGGTCCCAGCACTGAGCCCTGAGGCACTCCAGTAGCTAGATGATAACAGTGATGGGATAAACCATGTTTCTAAATGACAGACACTAGTGATGACATGTAGATGGAGAAGAGAAGCGGACCCAGCACTGAGCCCTGAGGCACTCCAGTAGCTAGATGATAACAGTGATGGGATAAACCATGTTTCTAAATGACAGATCCTAGTGATGACATGTAGATGGAGAAGAGAAGCGGTCCCAGCACTGAGCCCTGAGGCACTCCAGTAGCTAGATGATAACAGTGATGGGATAAACCATGTTTCTAAATGACAGATCCTAGTGATGACATGTAGATGGAGAAGAGAAGCGGTCCCAGCACTGAGCCCTGAGGCACTCCAGTAGCTAGATGATAACAGTGATGGGATAAACCATGTTTCTGAATGACAGATCCCAGTGATGTCATGTAGATGGAGAAGAGAAGCGGACCCAGCACTGAGCCCTGAGGCACTCCAGTAGCTAGATGATAACAGTGATGGGGTAAACCATGTTTCTGAATGACAGATCCTAGTGATGACATGTAGATGTAGAAGAGAAGCGGTCCCAGCACTGAGCCCTGAGGCACTCCAGTAGCTAGATGATAACAGTGATGGGATAAACCATGTTTCTGAATGACAGATCCTAGTGATGACATGTAGATGGAGAAGAGAAGCGGCCCCAGCACTGAGCCCTGAGGCACTCCAGTAGCTAGATGATAACAGTGATGGGATAAACCATGTTTCTGAATGACAGATCCTAGTGATGACATGTAGATGGAGAAGAGAAGCGGTCCCAGCACTGAGCCCTGAGGCACTCCAGTAGCGAGATGATAACAGTGATGGGATAAACCATGTTTCTAAATGACAGATCCTAGTGATGACATGTAGATGTAGAAGAGAAGCAGTCCCAGCACTGAGCCCTGAGGCACTCCAGTAGCTAGATGATAACAGTGATGGGATAAACCATGTTTCTGAATGACAGATCCCAGTGATGTCATGTAGATGGAGAAGAGAAGCGGACCCAGCACTGAGCCCTGAGGCACTCCAGTAGCTAGATGATAACAGTGATGGGGTAAACCATGTTTCTGAATGACAGATCCTAGTGATGACATGTAGATGTAGAAGAGAAGCGGTCCCAGCACTGAGCCCTGAGGCACTCCAGTAGCTAGATGATAACAGTGATGGGATAAACCATGTTTCTAAATGACAGATCCTAGTGATGACATGTAGATGTAGAAAAGAAGCGGACCCAGCACTGAGCCCTGAGGCACTCCAGTAGCTAGATGATAACAGTGATGGGATAAACCATGTTTCTAAATGACAGATCCTAGTGATGACATGTAGATGGAGAAGAGAAGCGGCCCCAGCACTGAGCCCTGAGGCACTCCAGTAGCTAGATGATAACAGTGATGGGGTAAACCATGTTTCTGAATGACAGATCCTAGTGATGACATGTAGATGGAGAAGAGAAGCGGACCCAGCACTGAGCCCTGAGGCACTCCAGTAGCTAGATGATAACAGTGATGGGGATAAACCATGTTTCTAAATGACAGATCCTAGTGATGACATGTAGATGTAGAAGAGAAGCGGACCCAGCACTGAGCCCTGAGGCACTCCAGTAGCTAGATGATAACAGTGATGGGGTAAACCATGTTTCTGAATAACAGACACTAGTAATGACATGTAGATGGAGAAGAGAAGCGGTCCCAGCACTGAGCCCTGAGGCACTCCAGTAGCTAGATGATAACAGTGATGGGATAAACCATGTTTCTAAATGACAGATCCTAGTGATGACATGTAGATGTAGAAGAGAAGCGGACCCAGCACTGAGCCCTGAGGCACTCCAGTAGCTAGATGATAACAGTGATGGGGTAAACCATGTTTCTGAATGACAGATCCTAGTGATGACATGTAGATGTAGAAGAGAAGCGGACCCAGCACTGAGCCCTGAGGCACTCCAGTAGCTAGATGATAACAGTGATGGGGTAAACCATGTTTCTGAATGACAGATCCTAGTGATGACATGTAGATGGAGAAGAGAAGCGGACCCAGCACTGAGCCCTGAGGCACTCCAGTAGCTAGATGATAACAGTGATGGGGTAAACCATGTTTCTGAATGACAGACACTAGTGATGTCATGTAGATGGAGAAGAGAAGCGGTCCCAGCACTGAGCCCTGAGGCACTCCAGTAGCTAGATGATAACAGTGATGGGGTAAACCATGTTTCTGAATGACAGACACTAGTGATGTCATGTAGATGGAGAAGAGAAGCGGTCCCAGCACTGAGCCCTGAGGCACTCCAGTAGCTAGATGATAACAGTGATGGGATAAACCATGTTTCTGAATGACAGATCCTGTGATGACATGTAGATGGAGAAGAGAAGCGGTCCCAGCACTGAGCCCTGAGGCACTCCAGTAGCTAGATGATAACAGTGATGAGATGAACCATGTTTCTAAATGACAGACACTAGTGATGACATGTAGATGGAGAAGAGAAGTGGTCCCAGCACTGAGCCCTGAGGCACTCCAGTAGCTAGATGATAACAGTGATGGGATAAACCATGTTTCTGAATGACAGACACTAGTGATGACATGTAGATGGAGAAGAGAAGCGGTCCCAGCACTGAGCCCTGAGGCACTCCAGTAGCTAGATGATAACAGTGATGGGATAAACCATGTTTCTAAATGACAGACACTAGTGATGACATGTAGATGGAGAAGAGAAGCGGCCCCAGCACTGAGCCCTGAGGCACTCCAGTAGCTAGATGATAACAGTGATGAGATAAACCATGTTTCTGAATGACAGACACTAGTGATGACATGTAGATGTAGAAGAGAAGCGGTCCCAGCACTGAGCCCTGAGGCACTCCAGTAGCTAGATGATAACAGTGATGGGATAAACCATGTTTCTGAATGACAGATCCTAGTGATGACATGTAGATGTAGAAGAGAAGTGGTCCCAGCACTGAGCCCTGAGGCACTCCAGTAGCTAGATGATAACAGTGATGGGATAAACCATGTTTCTGAATGACAGACACTAGTGATGACATGTAGATGGAGAAGAGAAGTGGTCCCAGCACTGAGCCCTGAGGCACTCCAGTAGCTAGATGATAACAGTGATGGGGTAAACCATGTTTCTGAATGACAGATCCTAGTGATGACATGTAGATGTAGAAGAGAAGCAGTCTCAGCACTGAGCCCTGAGGCACTCCAGAAAATTGGAAATCTTGTGTTAAGGTGCGGTCATATTAACCAAGCACCTTTCTATTGGTCAGCGTGGCGAATTCACGCGACCAACTTGAACATGAGCGAACATGATGCGTGGGGAACTTTATCATCCTCGCGTGAAATTCCTGATTGCACAGATTTCTGTTGGAATGACTGGATGAGCAACGATAAGCAGTGATTAACGTGAGCTTTTGATCAGGAAAAGAGAAGCGTGAACTTCCTGCTAAACATCTTTAAGTTTTAGTTTAAAACAACATGAGGGTGTGAAAATGATGACATAATGTTTGTTTTTTATTAACCCTTTAATGTTAATTAACGTTTAGCTAAAGTATTTCTGTCAGTGTTTTTCCAAGTGCAGTCCATCTGTCTTTTGTTAAGGCCCTGATGTACTTCAAGCGAAATCGAAAAACAAATTGGTGTGAAGTCATTTCAGACACAATCAGGCCAAAACAAACTTCATTTGGTGTTCATTGACAGTTTGAAACTCTGAACTCCCATTGGCCAGCGGTGATGATGTAATATGTGGGTGTGTCTCCGAGGCTCCGCCTTCTATGTGGTGTAAAACTTCTCCGGTTAATTTCTTCTGTTCAGTCAGTCGAGGTCAGACGCGAGTAAAAACATGAACACACTGAGAGACGCTTTATAGCAGAAAAGAGACGCTGACACTGTTTTCATGTTTAATACTGTGAAGCTGCTGCTTTAAAGCAATCTACTGCATAAAGTGCTGTACTAATAAATGTGACAAACATTTCCACATCACTATGATCAGAGGCTTTCTGAACTGATGTTTTCTCATTTTCGCGTGTTTATTTTGTTATTGAAAGGAAAGCGCAGCAGCACATTTACAGGGACTTTAGTGTGTTTTTGTAAGTTTCATTATGAAAACCTTTGTATGCTAAGCCTCTGATTCTGTTTTGTTCTGTTTTGTCTTCTGGTCTAGAACACCAAAAATGTTGTTACAAGCTCCCCAGTTCCTCCTCAGCAGCTTCCCCGTCCGGAACCAGAAAACCCCTCCGCCAGTGGCGCTCCTGCCGTCGGAGGACGCCCCCCCGGTCCCCGAACAGCTCATCTCTGGCGCGCTGTGGTCACGCTGAATGTCATTGCATGTCATGTTGGGTTGTTAGTGAGCTTCTTTCATAAGCTTGAGTTACATAGTTAGACGATAATGAAGAGTGCAATATTTTCATCATTCCAGCACTCCACCAAAGACCTTCAACAGCATGATTCCAGATGACACACGTGAAACATGCACTCTTTAATCTCACATGTCAATCATTACATGTCTTGTAATAGTTACTTTTGTATTGTATTTATGATTCCGGCTCTGATGGTTCATATATTGGTGTGTGGGAATGCTGCAGTGATGTAAACATGTTCTTATTGGCTCGGTATCACATGACTCAGATGAGTAGTGACTGTAGTAGCAGTGAAGAGAAGAGGTTTTGTGTTTAATATTTGTTACATTCACACAATCAGTGACGTGGGCTTTTCTTAATTTTTCTTTCATTTTCCATACTTTGTGATACAGTTAGAATACGAATGTTTGTGGATGTTTTATTAAAATGTAACCACAATTGAGGAAATCTTGATTTTTATTTCGATACAAGTAGAATAATGGAATTTTATTTTATTGAAGTAGCCTAAAAAATGTACAAAAAAAGTGCAAATGTAAAGAAAATATAAGCAAATTATAAAATAGGCTAATAATAATGTCTAATGATAAATATAGTGTAGCCTACAAACTGACATCAACTATAGATATTGTTTGCTTTGACCTCAATATTTTGGGTAGTAGACTGACATAAAAGAAAAATGGACAGGGATTAGTTGCCTCTAACATGTGTCTAAATAATACTGTGAATTTTCATTTCAGTGACTAAAGTCCCGCAGCCGCTACCGAAGCGGTCACGTGCTTTATGTTACTTTTCCCCGCGCTTCTGAGGATGAACCAATCACAGTCCTGGATGTTTACCGGATAATAAGTTTAATTTATAGATACATTTCAACAACGGGTGCGGGTTTTCTTTTACATATCAGGAAGGAATTAAGAGAATTAAACAATTCTATGTTTTGTATATTGTTTACACAATAACACAAAATCTTCCTGAGTGCGGCTTTAGTAAAAAACTGCTTGATTATTGTATAAAAAAATATATCAATCGACAGCATTTGCTTGTAATTGACGTATTGTTTCACTATCACGAATATTTACTGTAATACAGCCAGGATAATCATTTAAAACAAAATTATTAAAAAGCGAGTAGAAGTGTCGTGAACCGGAAGTCGAATCTTTCCCTTCGAGGTCACAGAAACACAACATCAACATCAGCGTCAGTCGCGCGCTGGACTCGAGATGGGATTCGCGCTGTCGCTGATCCTCTTCGGGCTCGTGCGGCTCTCCTGCGCAGGTATGAACACACTAACAGCGCTTATAACGCGTGTCTGATGAGCCCGTGTGAGGTGAGGTAATGCGGTGACTGAGCTGTGTTCTCCCGCAGATGTGGCGGAGGAGCCCGAGCCGCCTCAGAGGCGCTTCAACACGGCAGAGATGGCGGACGCCGTGATGGGAACGGTTCATTCTCCCGCTGGGATACAGCAGCTGATCCCCAGGGAACTGCAGGATTCAGTGCTGGGAGAGCCGTGTGCGGAGGAGGAGCAGCCGGAGGAGGCCCGAGACACCGGGGAAACACACAGCCAGAACCAGAGCCAGAACTTCACCGAGGCCGCCAAGACCTATAAGGTGACCTGCGACCTGAGGAACACCAGCGCGGTCCAGCGCTTCGCGGTGCAGGTGCTCAACGCGTCTCAGGTGCGTCACACACAGGTGTATGGAAGGCGATCGGGGTCAAAAGTCTTTAAACGAAACGATTTTTGACCGCGACAAATGAAATTGTTGTATTTGAGACTTCATTTGCATATGTGACGGGATGTTATGTTGGTATATGTATACAAACACCAGAAGTCATGGTTATTCATGAAGGATGTGGTAATGGTATACTGGTATACTGGTGTGCATGTATGCAAGCATCAGGCGTTATATCTGTTCATGAGGGATCATGCACTGGTGTGCTGCTGCGAGTCATGTCAGTCTTACGTCATGATTTGTCAGGCCTTTTTAAGTTCGTTTATCGTTCTTTCTCAGGTAGAAAAGTCACCAGCGTAAACCATGGCTCTGTTATATGAGCAGAGTGCAGAAGCCCTGTCAGACCGTGTGCAGCTGACCCCGAGAAGCGTGAGAGTGCACGAGCTGATCTGCATGGAGGAGGAAAAAGACTAAAGCTGTACTCCTCAGCTGTGGAATAGAAGAAAAGAAATGCACGACTAACTAGATTAAGGCATACTCCTTAAAGGGGGGGTGAATTGCTGTTTCATGCATACTGAGTTTTTTACACTGGTAAAGAGTTGGATTCCCATGCTAAACATGGACAAAGTTTCAAAAGTTAAGTTGTACGTTTGAAGGAGTACTTTTGTTCCAAAAATACTCCTTCCGGTTTGTCACAAGTTTCGGAAAGTTTTTTTCGAGTATGGCTCTGTCTTACGTAAGATAGAGCGGAATTTCCTTATATGGGTCCTAAGGGCACTTCTCCGCGGCCGCGCGCGCACTCGCAGACCAGAGAGAGAAGAGAGCGAAAGCAGTACGTTACCTCAAAGCGCTCTGCTCGGCTTTAGGGAAGTCAGTGTCACCAAAGAAGTGGGTTTTTGGTTGGCAGGGCAAGACAACCCTGCACAGATTCCCAAAGAACCCAGCGTTAAGGGAATAGTGGATGGAGTTTGTTTTTCCTGAGCATAAACGGAGGTTGTGCAAGACTGTTTGTTCCCTGCATTTCGACGATGATTGTTTTATAAACAAATCCCAGATCGACTTATTTGCAGATCGTCTAATGCTTAAGGATCGAGCAGTCACAATGATAAAGGTTCGCGGTCGTGCGTTGGAACGGTGAGTAAAACTGCTTCAAATGTCTCTCTGTGGTGTTGTTAGATCAGTTAGCACAGCTTTAGCTCCGCCCACACGGCCCGCCCCCAGCCGCTCGGTTTTTTCCGGAAAAACTCGGTACAGCCTATCTTTCTTTTATAAATATAATAAAACTAAAGACGTTTTGGAGATATGAAGGATGCAATACTACTCTATAGGTACTCAAGATTAACAGGAGATTGAGTGAAAATGAGCATTTCACCCCCCCCCCCCCTTTAATGTAAACCCTGTCCGGGAAACTATATATATATATTATATTAAAATATACAGTAAAGTGTATTTTATTCCTGTGATCAAAGCTGAATGTTCAGCATCATTACTCCAGTCTTCAGTGTCACATGATCCTCCAGAAATCACTCTATTCATTTTCTGTGTAAACGGCATCATTTTGTGGGCCTTGCAGAGCTGTGTTAATACTAGTGTGGAATATCTCTACAATATCCACTCATGACAGTACGATAGGGCATTCTGGGTAAATCCACTGCAGTGTTTCCTCAGTCAGTAGAAGTGTGCTGAACACACTCATATATTGTGAGACCGGGATAATGTAGAAGAGTACCGTGGTGTGTCTGTGTGTGTGTGTGTGTGTGTGTGTGTGTGTGGTGACTCCGCCAGCACTGCTGTACGCCAGGGGGGATACAGAAGAATAAATGCAGGGCGGAGCTTGTGTCTGTGCAGTGGATGTTGATTGGATGTTGATATGTGGGCGTGGCTCTCTAATGTGTAGAGGGGCGGAGTGTAAACCTGAGTGAATGACACACACACACACACACACACACACACACACACACACACACACACACACAGACACACACACACACACACACACACACACACACACACACACACAGACACACACACACACACACACACAGACACACACAGACACACACACACACACACACACAGATGATCAGCTCAGTAACGTGTGTTCCTCCTACAGGACCTGATGGAGCTCCTGAACGCCAACGGCTCGGAGTGTTCGCTGGTGCTCTTCTACACGCCGTGGTGCCAGTTCTCCGCCAGCCTCGCGCCGCACTTCAACGCCCTGCCCCGAGTGTTTCCCAGCATGCACTTCCTCGCGCTCGACGCCTCCCAGCACAGCAGGTCTCAGTGACGCTCTCTCACACCGGTCATGTGACCCATGAGTGTGTCCGGTCATGTGACCCGTGAGTGTGTCTCTCTCCACAGTCTCTCGACGCGGTTCGGGACCGTGGCCGTCCCCAATATCCTCCTGTTCCAGGGCGCCAAGCCAATGGCCCGGTTCAACCAGACGGAGCGAACGCTGGAGACGCTCACGTCCTTCATAGCCAACCAGACAGGTGTGTGTTATGAGGATCACTCACATGCACTCTTGTCATGATATTCAGATACAGTTACATGTTTACAGTAATAAATGTGAATGATATATAAAGATTTAATGGATAAGCAGAATCATAATGTTCAGACTCGGGCGACCCCCGACCCCAGTGTCGGCTGCTGAGATGCAGCTCCGCCTGTATGAAGCTCTCCTGTGATTGGCTGTGCTCTGCCTGTATGAAGCTCTCCTGTGATTGGCTGTGCTCTGCAGGGTTCGAGGCGAGCCCGGATCAGGCGGTGGAGGAGGACGACCGTGAGGGTCCTCTTCCCGCGGCTCCCGTCAGGAGCATCGACTGGCTCTTCGTGTTCTCCGTGCTCTTCATATCGGGCTTCACTCTCTACGCCATCCTCTGCACCGACAGCATCCGCTGGCTCATCCCGGGACAGGACCACGAGCACCAGGAGTGACGAGTGTGTGTGTGTGTGTGTGTGTGTGTGTGTGTGTGTGTGTGTGTGTGTGTGTGTGTGTGTGTGTGTGTGTGATCCTCTGCACCGACAGCATCCGCTGGCTCATCCCGGGACAGGACCACGAGCACCAGGAGTGACGAGTGTGTGTGAGTGTGTGTGTGTGTGTGTGTGTGTGTGTGTGTGTGTGTGTGTGTGTGTGTGTGTGTGTGTGTGATCCTCTGCACCGACAGCATCCGCTGGCTCATCCCGGGACAGGACCACGAGCACCAGGAGTGACGAGTGTGTGTGTGTGTGTGTGTGTGTGTGCAGAATAAATGAAGTGTGTGAACGGACAGACTCTGGCTCCTGTGATTGTGTGATCGGGTCAGCGCTGCTGAAGACACTGAAATCACAAATCCACCAATATACTGTTATAACAGAGAAAACTGATCCTGGACCAGCAGTTGTGAGCAGACTCCCCCTGTAAGAGCAGTGGTGTGTGTGTGTGTGTGTGTGTGTGTGAGTGACAGCCGTACACACACTCCTCGTGATCAGTGCACTAGTGTGGAGAATGCTGATTCGTGGCTCTGCTGTATTAATTGTGATTTGCTGAATAAACTGGATGTCATATTTAAATAACCTCCACATTAGTTTCTGCAGAACTCTCTCTCCAACATGTCTGTACAGTGACCATCAGAAGACATAAAGATCCTCAGCGTTATAACTAACTGAGCATTCTTTTCCTATTTCCACTCATTCAGAGAGTTAAATATAAGCTGGGTACATTTTGTGCAAAATCTTTCATTTAACTTATTTTGAAAAGCAAGATTTGTTGGGCAGCAGACAGACCGTATTATAATTAACGTTGATTATGAATTGTATTTTCGCGCCATTATGATGACGAATCGGGTCCTCCCTCTCCATCAGGACCCCTGCGATGCCCAGATTACTAACAGGCACTCTCTTTAGCCTCTCTTTAGCCGTGATTACAATTCAAATCATGTTATGAATGCTGTTTGAACTACGTTATAATGACCATTAATGTCTGTATTAGTTAGCTTATAATACAGACACCTGACTATCTTATACGCATTTGCACTGTACATTGCACAATAATCTTTATTACGTGTTAATTTAAGTGTTTAATATCCAAATATTTCAGTTGTAATAATGATGTTCATCTTAGTAGGCTATTATTATTATTATTATTATTAAGCTATTTTTAATCAATTAAGTTTATCAAGTGAAAGAAATTACGTTCAATTATTTGTTTGATTATGAACTATAGTAATCTTCTTATGTAATCTATAGGCTACATATTGTAAATTAATGTCCATATATATTTTTTCCAACTATGGAAGTCTGTTTGATTACAAACATTATTCAAGTCAAGTCTCCTTCATTTATACAGCGCTTTAACAATATAGATGTTTCACAGCAGCTTTACAGTGATAACAGGAGATTACAGTAACAGAGAGTGTTTAGGCTTTACAGCAGATCTAGAATAAAGTTATTGTCCAGATAAAGTTAGTTTTGATTGATTCACTTCCGTTGCAAAGATCATTAAACATATCTTCCTGTGTTCAGCAGAAGAAAGTAATTCATACAGGTTAGGAACAGCTTGAGGGAGAGTGAGTGATGACAGAAGTTTAATTTTTGGGTGAACTGTCCCTTTAACTGAGGGAGGACCCGGTGTGTTATGACCGCTGGAGCCGCAGAAACATGTTCACTTCATCACCTAGTGTTATACACTGAGGGAGCCTACAGTCCTCAGGAGCACTGAACTGAACACAGCCATCATCATCATCATCCACTGTAATATATTCTGCTCAGGCGGTGTCGGGGCAGCTCTCTCTCCGGTGTTTCCCGCGCTGCTGCTGCTGTCACAGGGCGGCCATGAGCTGGTTAATGTTTACTCTGACCTCCAGCCGCCGATGGCCGAGGGTGTTCACTAAACTAGCCCGCTGTTCTCTGTCTGCGGATAGCCGTTCAGGGAGAATGGTAAGAAGTGTTTATTTTGACCAATAACTAGGAACGAGCGCTCTTTCACTGCAGTGACGTCGGCAGCGCGTCGACCAATCAAAGGCTGTAGACTAAAACACGCTTACTTACGTTACACGCTTAACTTACTACAACTTACGTTACTAGTATTTATGGGAGCTAATCAAATAAATGCTACATCTGGTTCCCCTGAAAGGGAGACACGAATCGCCGCATTCAGTGTGTGTGTGTCAGACATTAATACCCCATCCTCAAAAATAATCATTAATCGACAGTCAAGCCAACAGCAAATGTCGTTTGTTATTGTGTTTTCATTATTGTGATTTGTTTTTGCACCTCTCGGCCACCGTAACTAGCCACTGGAGTCGAGCGCCATCTAGCGGATCAATAAAAACAGTCTCTCTCTCTCTCTCTCTCTCTCTCTCTCTCTCTCTCTCTCTCTCTCTCTCTCTCTCTCTCTCTCTCTCTCTCTCTCTCTCTCTCTCTCTCTCTCTCTTTCTCTCAGGAACACACACACACACACACAATCATGATCTTGTTCTGCAGCGGATCTCGATCATCATGACTCTGTTATGACCGACAGGTGGCGCAAACACCCTTTAAACTGACGAACAAAAGCCACAATATTGTTAGAATCTCTATTAATGTGTGAATGTGTCTTTCTGAGAGCTGATAACAGCACACGTGATTACCTGTGTTAGACAGTGTGGATTAAACATCTCTGTCACTGTGATCTGTCATTCATCGTCTCACTTCTGCTCATCTACACAGATATGATTATGTGATGATGCTCTTTTTGTAGAATATGGAGCCTAAATATTCTGTTTTGCTTTAACACATTTATATTCTGACACAAGAGTTAATTCACTTTAGAAGTGACGTTTTTACTCAATTAGTGCCTTTATGAACTCAATACACTATAGATGGTTTTATTAACTTAAAAAATATACTGTAATTATTGTGCTGTCTAAGAAATGGTAGCTTCATTTTTCCGCTTATAAATCAATTACTATTACATTTATATTAAACAAATAATAAAGGCAGTATATGTTGAGCTACATAGTTTGGTGTGATGTCCAAGTAATATGTTCATAACTGTAATGATTGTGACGCTGATGAAGAGAAAAACAGGGTTTAATGTGATGCTTTATCACACCATATTTATGCCAACCATATAAATGTATAAACCAGTCAATCAATCTGTGCAAGAACCCCCGTCACTGCAGGTTAAGGGCCCTTTATTGGTTCGGACGTTCAGAGCATTTACAGGAGGTTCCGCTGGTTCTTGCAGGATTGCTTGCAGTCATTTTTCCATTCTTGTCAAAGTTACCCGCCGAATTCACAACACGCTGACGTCAGACACACGTCCATTTACAAACCAATCAATGTTAAGATGCAGCCCACAGAGATGATGACGACAGGACGCAAGTACGTCATGTAAAGGTCTTTAGTGCGCTCGCATAATTGCAATGTGAAACCAAACCAAAACTTACCGAATGTATAAAATGCATCAAAACATGAACTTTGGTTTAGACCTGGGTGCGGACTCTCAGGTGTGAAAACGCCCTGAGTGTGTGTGTAAGTTAGTGTGTGTGTGTGTGTGTGTGTGTATAATGAACAGTTGTGTGTTCCTCAGGCCTCAGACTGGCTCTCCCCGGCGGAGCGGGAGCAGGTTCTGCTGGAGCTGAAGGCCACTGGATGGGTGGAGCTGGACGAGCGGGACGCACTTTACAAGGAGCTGCACTTCAAAACATTCAACCAGGTCTGAGAACGCTTGATATCCATCAGTTCCTCCGTCAGTTCCTCCGTCAGTTCCTCCGTCAGTCCCTCCGTCAGTCCCTCCGTCAGTTCCTCCGTCAGTTCATCCATCAGTTCCTCCGTCAGTCCCTCCGTCAGTCCCTCCGTCAGTTCATCCGTCAGTTCATCCGTCAGTTCCTCCGTCAGTCCCTCCGTCAGTTCCTCCGTCAGTTCCTCTGTCAGTTCCTCTGTCAGTTCCTCTGTCAGTTCCTCCGTCAGTTCCTCCGTCAGTCCCTCTGTCAGTTCATCCATCAGTTCCTCCGTCAGTTCCTCCTCCAGTTCCTCCTCTAGTTCCTCGTCAGTTCCTCTGTCAGTTAGTTCCTCGTCAGTTCCTCCGTCAGTCCCTCCGTCAGTACCTCTGTCAGTCCCTCCGTCAGTTCCTCCGTCAGTTCCTCTGTCAGTTCCTCCGTCAGTCCCTCCGTCAGTCCCTCCGTCAGTTCCTCCGTCAGTTCCTCGTCAGTTCCACCGTCAGTTCCTCTGTCAGTTCCTCTGTCAGTTCCTCCGTCAGTTCCTCTGTCAGTTCCTCTGTCAGTTCCTCCGTCAGTTCCTCTGTCAGTTCCTCTGTCAGTTCCTCCGTCAGTTCCTCTGTCAGTCCCTCCGTCAGTCCCTCCATCAGTCCCTCCGTCAGTCCCTCCGTCAGTTCCTCCGTCAGTTCCTCGTCAGTTCCACCGTCAGTTCCTCCGTCAGTTCCTTGTCGGTTCATCCCTCAGTTCCTCTGTCAGTTCCTCTGTCAGTTCCTCTGTCAGTTCCTCTGTCAGTTCCTCCGTCAGTTCCTCTGTCAGTTCCTCCGTCAGTTCCTCTGTCAGTTCCTCTGTCAGTTCCTCGTCAGTTCCTCGTCAGTTCCTCCGTCAGTTCCTCGTCAGTTCCTCCGTCAGTTCCTCCGTCAGTTCCTCCGTCAGTTCCTCACTTCCTCCGTCAGTTCCTCTGTTAGTTCCTTGTCGGTTCATCCCTCAGTTCCTCTGTCAGTTCCTCCGTCAGTTCCTCAGTCAGTTCCTCTGTCAGTTCCTCCGTCAGTTCCTCTGTCAGTTCCTCTGTCAGTTCCTCGTCAGTTCCTCCGTCAGTTCCTCGTCAGTTCCTCCGTCAGTTCCTCCGTCAGTTCCTCACTTCCTCTGTCAGTTCCTCTGTCAGTTCCTCTGTCAGTTCTTCCGTCAGTTCCTCTGTCCTCTGTCAGTCCCTCCGTCAGTTCCTCCGTCAGTTCCTCTGTCAGTTCCTCCGTCAGTCCCTCCGTCAGTCCCTCCGTCAGTTCCTCCGTCAGTTCCTCGTCAGTTCCACTGGATGGGTGGAGCTGGACGCGCTTTACAAGGAGCTGCACTTCAAAACATTCAACCAGGTCTGAGAACGCTTGATCTCCCTCAGTTCATCCATCAGTTCCTCCGTCAGTTCCTCTGTCAGTTCCTCCATCAGTTCCTCTGTCAGTTCCTCTGTCAGTTCCTCCGTCAGTTCCTCTGTCAGTTCCTCTGTCAGTTCCTCCGTCAGTTCCTCCGTCAGTTCCTCCGTCAGTTCTTCCGTCAGTTCATCCGTCAGTTCCTCTGTCAGTTCCTCCGTCAGTTCCTCCGTCAGTTCCTCCGTCAGTTCCTCCATCAGTTCATCCATCAGTTCTTCCGTCAGTTCCTCGTCAGTTCCTCCATCAGTTCCTCCGTCAGTCCTTCTCTCAGTTCCTCTGTCAGTCCCTCTGTCAGTCCCTCTGTCAGTTCCTCCGTCAGTTCCTCGTCAGTTCCTCCGTCAGTTCCTCACTTCCTCCGTCAGTTCCTCCGTCAGTTCCTCACTTCCTCCGTCAGTTCCTCCATCAGCTCGAGATGAGTGCTGAAACACCCAGGATCTTCCAGAGTTTGTGTTCTGATCAGCTGGATCTGCAGCTCTTTCTCCCTTTATCAGTCGCTGTTGTAAAACAAACCCTTTCCCTCAAACCCTGTTGAGGAGTGTGTGTTTAATGGCCAAGTAGAAGTTCTTTTGCCAGTTTTCAATATATAGAATTTAATAGAAGTCTTTTCTGCTCATCAAAGTTGCATTAATTTGATAAAAATACAGTGAAACAGCTGTTTTCTATGTGGATATATAATAAAGTTGTGCCTGATGAAGACCTGAGGGTCGAAACGTTGTGCAATTAATGAATTAATTTGGAGCAGCTATTTTCAGTGTGCGGACTTCACGCTTCTGTTTTAATATATAGTAAAGTGTCATTTATTCCTGTGATCATTTATTCATAACTCCAGTCTTCAGTGTCACATGATCCTTCAGAAATCATTCTAATATGATGATTTGATGCTCAAGAAACATTTATGATTATAAAACATATTTGTGTTCTCAGGATTCTTTGATGAATAGAAAGTTCAGCATTTATCTGAAATGGATTTGTTTGCATCCTTGATGAGTAAAAACATCAGTTTCCTCCAGTAACTCACTCTTTTGGTGTATGAACAGCCTTGTGTGTCGGACGCCCCCCCCCCCCCCCTCTCTCTCTCTCTCTCTCTCTCTCTCTCTCTCTCTCTCTCTCTCTCTCTCTCTCTCTCCCTCCCTCCCTTCCCCCTGCGAAAGCTGTGTCTCTCGCCCGTGTCAGTCCTCATTACCCTGAGAGAGAGCAGAGCCGCTCTGTGCTGAAACTCAACTTCTGATCAAAATCATTTCTTTCACAAACAATCAGATTGGCTAAAATGTTTCATGTGCCTCAGAAAACCACTAACTATCCCATCGGCCTCTGTTTCCTCTTTTCTCCACTTTGTTTGCCTCTCCTTGTAATAGTGACCTCACATTTTTCCATTTTTCCGTCTCACTCGTTCTCTGTTTTGCACGTGGCTGGTTGCCCCTGGAGTTAGTCCTGTGCAGGTGATGGAGACTGCGGCTTGAGTTCTGTGTGTGAATGAGTAAAGCCACATATTTACAGATATCTGGATCAGGAAGAGATGTCCAGTGAGAGCTGGTTATCTGGGTCCCTCTGCTGGCTGTATCACTGGGACCAGTCTGTGGACGGTGATGTTTTGATGGAATACAGAAGAATGGTTGTTGAAGCGATCAGACTCTCTAGACTAGAAAGGGTTAAACTAATCCCAGCGTAAAACACGTGTTTGGGCAGAAAGCAACTCGCACTGGCAGATCTTAAAATAAGTCAGAGCCATTGTTTCGTCTCCAGATGCACGTCAGTCATGTGTTTACTAAGGCTCGCTTATAGATGTCCTTATTGAACTAAGGTCTAATCCAGGCACCTAAAGAGTTATTCACCCAAAAATGAAAATTACCCCATAATTTACTCACTCAAGCCTTCCTAGGTGTAAATGAGTTTCTTCTTTCAGACGAACACAATCAGAGTTATATTAGAATATATCCCGCTCTTCCCAGATTTACAATGGCAGTGAATGGAGGATGAGATTCTGAAGTCTGTCTGTGTGTGTGTGTGTGTGTGTGTGTGTCTGTTATTCGCATATCTCTCGAACCGTTAGTCCGACGGATTTCAAACTCGACGGGTGTCTCGCTACGGGCACGAGTAAGTGCAGTGCCAAGTTTGGCGTTGTTTGGATTAGTAATGCAAAAGATATCGTTAAATATATCGGTAAAAGAAGCACTTAGAAGGTTGTGGTTTAAAAATAAACATTCTGACATAAACACTCTGTCAGCTACACTGTGTTTACTTCTGAATATTATATTTTATTCACGGCCATCATTTGTAGTAGCCTATTCACACACTGTTTGCTCAAGCGTAGCGTTTTTTCGGAGCTCAATGTGTCGCGCTTATTCATTTGTGGATGTTAACTGAATCTGTAAGTCAGCTACACTGTTTACTTCTGAATATTATATCTATCTATAAATTACAGGAAGGTCTTTCTGTCTGTCTGTGTGTGTGTGCGTGCGTGTGTGTGTGTGTGTGTGTGTGTGTCTGTTATTCACATATCTCTCGAACCGTTAGTCCGATGGTTTTCAAACTCGACAGGTGTCTCGCTACGGGCACGAGTAAGTGCAGTGCCAAGTTTGGCGTTGTTTGGATTAGTAATGCAAAAGATATTAAATATAAATATATATATTTAAATATAGTTCCAACGGAAGAGTGACCTCTGACCCGATGCATGACCTCTGACCCGACCTATGACGTGTGAACTCTGACCCGACGTATGACCTCTGACCCCACGCATGATGTGTAACCTCTGACCTGACGCATGACCTCTGACCTGACATTTGATGAACAGGTCGGGTGACCTCTGACACCACACATGATGTGTGACCTCTGACCCGATGTATGACCTCTGACCCTGACGCATGATGTAGAAGTAGCGTACGCTCAGGTGAGAGTAGATGACCTCTGACCCGACGCCTCTTGCGATTCAAACAAACTCAAGCTCCTCCCACATTTCTCTTTAAAAACTCTCCTTTTAGACTCTGATTCGTGATCGCTGATTTGTTTTGCTTGATCATCCTCTGCGCTTCCGCGTTCATCAATGCGTCGGGTCAGAGGTCACTCATCATGTGTCGGGTCAGAGGTCACACGTCGGGTCAGAGGTCACTCTTCATGTATTGGGTCAGAGGTCACTCTTCAGCCAGAACTAGACTCTCGTACGGCCGTTATTGGAAGCCAGGGATTATAGTTTATAAAGTTATAAATAAACTATAATCAAACTGTAAATAACCTAAAAATGAACAATTATAAATGATAAATAAACGAGTGTATCGCTTGGCTTCAGAAGGCCGTCATTAACCCCTGGTAACCCGTATGGATTTACTGTTATGATGATGAGCTTTTTTGGGCTTGAGAATCTCGTCCTCCATTCACTGCCATTATAAAGCTGGGGAGAGCGGGATATATTCTACTATAACTCGGACTGTGTTCGTCTGAAAGCCTCATTTACACCTGGGATGGATGAGGGCGAGTAAATCATGGGCTAATGTTCATATTTGGGTGGACTATCCCTTTAAGCCCGTCTGTGAAACCAGGCCTTTCTTTATTTCACTTCATGTCCTTGTGAAAACCGTCAGAGCCGTTTCTTGAAGCCAGACCCGTCGAACAGCATTACCTCAGCGCTGACACAAGAGGAAGAGACTCATGAAAGCCTCCGGACTCTGGTGTGTGTTCACAGTGAAGAGACTCGTGAAAGCCTCCGGACTCTGGTGTGTGTTCACAGTGAAGTCCTGTTCCTCGAGCAGAGCCAGCTGATGAGGAGTAGAGGAGTAGAGGAGTAGAGGAGTAGAGGAGTAGAGGAGTAGAGGAGGAGAGGAGTAGAGGAGTAGAGGAGTAGAGGAGTAGAGGAGTAGAGGAGTAGAGGAGGAGAGGAGTAGAGGAGGAGAGGAGTAGAGGAGTAGAGGAGTAGAGGAGGAGAGGAGTAGAGGAGTAGAGGAGGAGAGGAGGAGAGGAGGAGGAGAGGAGGAGGAGGAGAGGAGGAGAGGAGTAGAGGAGGAGAGGAGTAGAGGAGTAGAGGAGGAGAGGAGAAGAGGAGTAGAGGAGTAGAGGAGGAGAGGAGTAGAGGAGTAGAGGAGTAGAGGAGGAGAGGAGTAGAGGAGGAGAGGAGGAGAGGAGGAGAGGAGTAGAGGAGGAGAGGAGTAGAGGAGGAGAGGAGGAGAGGAGGAGGAGAGGAGGAGGAGGAGAGGAGTAGAGGAGTAGAGGAGGAGAGGAGGAGAGGAGGAGAGGAGGAGAGGAGGAGAGGAGTAGAGGAGTAGAGGAGGAGAGGAGTAGAGGAGTAGAGGAGAGGAGGAGAGGAGGAGAGGAGTAGAGGAGTAGAGGAGGAGAGGAGTAGAGGAGGAGAGGAGGAGAGGAGTAGAGGAGGAGAGGAGTAGAGGAGGAGAGGAGTAGAGGAGGAGAGGAGGAGAGGAGTAGAGGAGTAGAGGAGTAGAGGAGGAGAGTAGAGGAGGAGAGGAGGAGAGGAGGAGAGGAGTAGAGGAGTAGAGGAGGAGTAGAGGAGGAGTAGAGGAGTAGAGGAGGAGTAGAGGAGGAGTAGAGGAGTAGAGGAGGAGAGGAGTAGAGGAGTAGAGGAGGAGTAGAGGAGTAGAGGAGGAGAGGAGTAGAGGAGTAGAGGAGGAGTAGAGGAGGAGTAGAGGAGTAGAGGAGGAGTAGAGGAGGAGTAGAGGAGGAGAGGAGTAGAGGAGTAGAGGAGGAGAGGAGGAGAGGAGTAGAGGAGGAGAGGAGTAGAGGAGGAGAGGAGTAGAGGAGGAGAGGAGGAGAGGAGGAGGAGAGGAGGAGAGGAGGAGAGGAGTAGAGGAGTAGAGGAGGAGAGGAGGAGAGGAGGAGAGGAGTAGAGGAGGAGTAGAGGAGTAGAGGAGGAGAGGAGGAGAGGAGGACAGTGGTTCTGGTATATTACAGTGTTTTCCTCTGAGTAAGAGCGGAGGCTGTCGTGTGTCGAGACGCTTCTCCATCAGAGTCTGTAATCACACTCATTATTACCATCACAGGTATGAGCCACACACACTCTCCTCCAGCGCTAGACAATCACGGCGTAATGACACTAAAGTGGTGTGTGTGAAGCGTCTGATTACCTGAGGCCTGTAACATGTCAAGTCTGATTACTGACAGAGGAGGCGTGAGCACACAATACACACTGACAAAAGACCCGACCTTGACCTCTGACCTCTCGCCGTGTGTGTGTGACGCTCAGCAACACAGCGCTCTGTGTGTGTGTGATTTGCTTCAGATGTGGAGAGCTGAATCAGATTCAGAGAGATTATTGTGTTGTCATGTATTGACTGACGGAACGGAAATGTTGCGGAGATCATTATCATGCCGTTGAATAATTGCCAATATCGCAGATGAAAGTTGAGGAAAAGCAGACGCGTGATTAAAGTGCTGACGGAGTCGAGTTGCAGGATCGGTCAATCACTTTAAATGGATAACAGGACGCTTCCCTAACGCAGCCAGCCGTGTGACATCACGAGCGGGAGAACCGGCTCACCACATTATGAAGAATATACTCTCTCTCTCGCTCCCTCTCTCTCTCTCTCTCTCTCTCTCTCTCTCTCTCTCAGTCTCTCAGTCTCTCTGTCTCTCTCTCTCTCTCTCTCTCTCTCTCTCTCAGTCTCTCAGTCTCTCAGTCTCTCAGTCTCTCTGTCTCTCTCTCTCTCTCTCTCTCTCTCTCTCTCTCTCTCTCTCTCAGTCTCTCTCTCAGTCTCTCTCTCTCTCTCTCTCTCTCTCTCTCTCTCTCTCTGATTACGGGAGGTTTTGGCCCGCTGAAGACTCGTACACAATGGCGGTTCAGTGGACTTAATTAGCTAAAGGAAGTATTTAAAGGCTTAATTGAGATTGCATTGGGAAATTGCTCTGAAATAGCCAGTGTGTTTTCCACAGGGGTTTATCTTGCTTCTGATTGGAGGAGGCAGAAACGTTGTCATCCTCCAATCACAGGCCGGCTCAACACAGAGATCTGAGATCGCTTAGACTACCTTAGCCGTCCATTCTTCTGCTCAACATGCTCAGGATTACACTTACTGAACCAGTTATTGAACATATACACTACCAGTCTAACGTTGTAAATCGGAGAGATATTTAGATCTTCTGCTCACCAAGGCTGCATTTATTTGATAAAAAAAAAAAAAATTATATTGTTAAATATTATGACGATTTAAATTTTCTATGTGAATATATACTAAAATGTAATTTATTTCAGCATCATTACTCCAGTCTTCAGTGTCACACGATCCTTCAGAAATCACTCTAATATGATGATTTGATGATCAAATATAATCTTAAGTAACATTATAAATGTCTTTACTGTCACTTTTGATCAATTTAATTCATCCTTGATGAATAAAAGTATTGATTTATTTTATTTATTTCCCCCCCAAAATAAAATAAAAGTCCTCACTGACCCCAAACGTTTGAACGGTAGTGTTTAATGTTACAAAAGCTTATATTTCAGATAAATGCTGTTCTTTTGAACTTTCTATTCATCAAAGAATCCTGAAATAAAAATGTAATTAAAACAGAAAACAGCGGAAAACAGCTGATTTACAGACTTCTATTAAACAGATGAAAAGCTTTAGACTGGTAGTGTGTATTGGTCTGAGTTCTGTTCATCATTATTATATCCAGCATTATGTGTTATTGATCATTGAGGAAGATCTTCTGTTCATAACTCTTCTCCTCTGGGATCGTCTGTTCCTCAGGCCTTCGGGTTCATGAGTCGTGTGGCTCTTCAGGCCGAGAAGATCAACCATCATCCCGAGTGGTTCAATGTTTATAACAAGGTACTCCTCATTCTCCAGCGGTTTATAATGAGTCCTCGAGTGTGTGAAGGACAGGAGAGGCCACACACACACCAGCCCTTTAAAGTGTTGAATCTGCAGGGCAAACACTCACACACTCACACACATGTCATGTCCTGTCAGAGAGGGGGGGGGAGATAGAGAGCGAGCGAGCGAGAGAGCTAAAGGTCTGTAGTGGAAACTGTCTTTGTGAAAGAAGTCTAGTGGTTTATTTAAAATTTTGTATTTTAGGGGACTTTATGGTACTAAATTATATCTACGCTGTATTTATAATCCATTTATTCACTTTTTGAGCATAGACCTGAAAATTAAATTTCCAACTTAAACTGGTAAATCTTGAACGCTTTAGAGCGACAGACTGAAGTTTGATCTCTTTTCAAAGTCGACACTTGGCAGATTATTGCTGACGTGAAAAAAGTTTAAAAAAGTGAAAAATAATATTTTCAAAATCATGTTTTACTCTAAAACTGAAAGAAAATCAGAGCGATGAATCTAAACAAGTCGTGTCCCAAATGTGAGGCTGATATCTCCAAAGCTGATCTCTCAGTGAGATGTTGTTCGGCTGCAGTTCCACACGCTTCCACTAGAGGAAACTCCTCATTCATTTCCACTGCGCTCGCTCAAGTGTGAATATTGTTTTCAGGAGCATTAAACCTGTTCAGATCAGATCCATGATTTTTTTTGTGTGTGTGTGTTCACACAGCAAGTGCCAAAACCTTTATCAAGTTTCGTACCATTCCGATGAAGTATAAAACCCTAAAAAACTTTTAAAAAAACTCAAAAATGACAGAAAAGCACCAGAGGGTTAAAAACGCTGGAGAAATATAAACCTACTCATTTACAAATGTTGATTAAATAAACAATATATTTGAAGTTATGTGTATACATATATATATATATATACAAACATGTCAGTATTTTGAGAGTGTAGGGATAAGCTTCATGGGAGTGGGCGGAGCTAACGAGATCTTTTTTGCTTGTTTCGACTCTGATTGGTGGAATGTTGGGCACAGCATCATGGGTAATGTAGTTCTGACGGCTTCAACAGAAGCTAATACTGTGGTTAAGCTCACAGTAGGGCTGTTTATACGCTGTTTCTCTCTGTCTTTCAGGTCCAGATCACATTATCCACACACGACTGCGGAGGACTGTCCAAGAAGGACATCCGACTGGCCAAGTTCATCGATAAGGTCGCTCTGTCCCTGTAGCAGATCTAAGCCTCGCTTATTTACAGTAGATTCCAAATGCTTTGTAGTGTATTCCCAAGAATAGGGAAGTAGATAAGCTTGTTAATTCACACAGTTGTGCGTTTAAAATCATGATTCTGCTAAATGCATATTAAAAACAGAGTAGATTAATTTCATATTCATTTAATATCTGATACGTTTAAATCATTTGTTTAGGTGCATTTTTACACATGAAAAATGTGCATTTATTTTTTTACAAAGTAGGGATAAAGGGGAAAATGATGATTCTCTGATGCAGAGTCAGAGTTCAGTTCTCTACAGTAGTGATCATTCAGTTCTCTTCAGCATCTGTGTGACGATCATCAGCTCTACAGAAGACAAGAGTCCTCAGATCATGTTTGTGCAGTCCAGTCAATAATCTGCTGAATATTGTCTATTAATAAAAGAGTGGTTCACTGCTCCCTACACACTCTCTAGGGCACACTCATTAGGGCACATCTGTCGAAGGTCACTTCACACAGACACAGATTCACACAGATTAGGGGGTTTGGAGAATTATGATTGTAATAGATACACACCTTTATGTGTGTTTATATAAAATATGTTAATAGAATAATAATATATTATACATACAAAAATAAGTATTAGTAATAAATGTCTGTTGTAATGAACACACACAATCCCCGTGATTTAGCATATTCATCAGGCCTGTGATCATGTGCTTCAAATCATTCTTGTGACCACGTTTATTTGAAATTAATAAATATATATTTCTAAAGGATTTCAAGATTATTTCTCGTTAGACGTTTAGCATTAAATATGGTAATTAAGTGCAATTTAACACTTTATTTCTCAATTAATTTGTAATTATTAAATGTCATTCTGTGTCGTGTGATTTACCAATTTCAGAGATTACATTATTTAAACAAGACTACACTTTAAAATCATAAAAGTGAATAAAATTTCAATTGAACCATTATTCAACATTTATTTGGTTTGCTGTGTGAAGGAATTTTATAAATATGCTTTGGCCATAAAATACAGCACAAACGCACCACAGAATAATCATAAGGTATTGTATATGTGCAGATCCATAAAGCTCTTTGAGGAACACACTGATATCCAGTCTTTACTCCTCGATGCTCGTCTACATGCAGATGATTGAAGATGCGTTAGGATAAAGGCTTCACTTCAGATATCTCGTCAGAGGCTCATGACCCTGATGGTGTTCGTGACGTCAGAGGCTCATGACCCTGATGGTGTTCGTGACGTCAGAGGCTCATGACCCTGATGGTGTTCGTGACGTCAGAGGCTCATGACCCTGATGGTGTTCGTAACTTCTGAACTGGTTTAGTGTTCCCAGTGATCACGCTGTTGTTGATCTGTCTCTCTGTCACTGGAACACTGCAGAGGTCAGATGTCCTGGTGTTTGGGATGGGTCCTGTGGAGGACACACTCGCTCTCCTGAACCAGCTCCAGGACTGAGCGCTGAACTGTGGAGGTCAAGGGTCAACAAGACCTCTGAAGGACTCTGGATCTGCTGACAGAGACCGAGGACGGGACATTAGAAAGCCCTTCAGTCTCAGAAAACCTCCATGACTGCGTTTGCGGAGGAGAACTGCTCTCCTCCAGCCCTAAACCCCATCAGTGAACGAGCGTGTAAAGGATGTTTTAAAAGTTTTAAAACTGGTCAAAAAATATCATTGTAAATTCTATCATGGAATATATACACACTTTTATATTTATATTTGTATGTTGCTCTTGATTAGTTTAACTGGTAAAGTAATAAATTAGAAGTAGACATCAGGTTATCGAGCCTTTCAGGATGTAGAGAAAGAAATATTGGCGCTATAAAACATTCCGCCAAACGCTATCAATATCAAACAACAATAATAAATATTGAATTTTAAGTGATTTTTAATCACTTTATATAAACTACATCGACACAATCATCAGAGAGGAGCAGTCGAGTCAACATTTGAAGTGGATCAAAAGAGTTTATCAAGAACGGGTATTCTTCTAAATTCATGTTTAACTTTGATGAAAGGTTTTGATCCACGTCAGATGTTGATGTAGTTTCAACTGCATCCCTTATTTGTTTATTTTTGTTGTGGGTCACATGAGAGAGGAAAATTATATATAAATGCTTTTGCGTTCCCCGATAAGTGTTCATTCTCAGCTTTCGAGTTTTTTGCGAATGAATGCCGTTTATTGGAGGAAAATGCAAAACTTTAAAAAACTGCACAAAAGTAAGATTAATTACCTGATCCATAACAAAACGTGATTTTCAAATCTAGATAGTTGTGATCCAGATGAACCCTTCTGACCTGTGCCGGAGGAGTTTAACCCTAACGCTACCGATGCGAACACTAGTTTATCTCCAGCTTTAGCCTGTGTGTTGTGTAGTATTCCTGCATCCTTCTCCTATTCCTGCTCCAGGGTAAAGTCCCTGCTTCAGTTGACCTTTGACCCTTGGCTGCATGAAATGAAAGATGCATTGCAAGGTGATTTTATGACCACTTTTTATATATTTGAGTAACCTACAAAAAAAAAAGTTGAAAATCAATTAAAGTTTCTGATACAAACAACAATATACATGCACAAGACTTCACAGTGATCATTTCCAGATTCGGGTTAGAGATCTGCGCTGGTGATCAAACCAAATGCTGAATATTTCAAACTGTTCGCGTCTTTAACGCATTAACGGCGTACATTATTCCATCAACTACATCACAATTCAGTTCATTACAACAGTTTATTGAATTAACTGGGAGTCTGAGAGAAACACTGAACTCAGTCCTTCAGTGCGTCACTATCCGCACTGACTCCGCAGGGCAAACCGCATCCAATCCGGATCCAGTTCTTCAGAGTGACGCCGGTTTAACGAGCCCGCAGTTCCCGCGCTTCGCCTCGTCATTGCTGCCTGCTGTTTTGATAACTTATTTATCCTTCATTTGCCTGTTTTTATTTTTCATAAATGTTCTTTTTTATAGATTGAATTGGGTTTTTAATTCCACCAGTGTTATGGCCCATATAGACATGCAGATAGACAGGATAGTATTTGTTTCGTATATGATAAAGCAAGTGATTTTATGTTTATACCTTTCAGTAATTTGTATTATGTCCGGACAGCATCTCAATGTTCTCCATATGCATGTTTTCTCATCGCACTAAAATACAACTTTTTTAGAAATGCATGTAGTTTTGCATTTGGAATGTAATGAATTCTCTAAACTCTTACAGATTTATCAGCTTGGCAGAACAGAATAAGGTGTCAGTAAGTCTTGATATTACAGTTTCTCCGTCATTATTCTGAACTGAATCTGCAGGATGAAACTCAATCAGAGTCAGTAACTCTTCAGTTCACCTTCACAAAGCTTGGTTAATCATTCCCTCAAGTCATGATAATAGCAGGTTTTGTGAGTCCATAAAACGCCTTCATGGCGAGACCGCTTTTCTGCAGGGTTAGTTAGATATGCCAGTGTTTTAAATTGTGTCTTTATGTTGTGTAAATTCTTATGCATTGCTTAAATGTCTTCATTGTGGTTTATATTTTATTTTTGCTGATAATGATCTTACTGCTCAGCTGTGTTTTAATTGATTTGTGCTATTTTTTTTATTTATTTTTTTTGTTAAATGTCTTTAGCAAATATATATTTATAAATATATACACACGGGGTTATTACGGATAATATCTCATGCTGTTATCTAAAAGGATGATTCTAAAAAAATTTTTTTAAAGAACATTGGATATTGTCGAGGCCTATCGGGTATTCACTTATTGTTGCTTCTTGTACATTTCATTTGATTTAAGTATTCCGGATTGCTGTTTTTAATGTTTTTTACTACATGCCTTTTCAATTAATGTTATAGTTTTTCTGTCTTATCAATGTTTCCATCTTCCTCTTCCAAACCTTTATGTTTGTTGTCACAGAATTATTGCATAATATCTCGCATTACAAAGTACAGTTTGGTACTTCATAACAGCCTGTTGATGTTTACACCGATGGATTATGATTGAGCATACACTACTACACGTCGCTTAAATATTAAGTGCAATATTTCAAGCAAAATATTGTCTTTCATAGCCATAACTTTGTTTTAGGTTTGCTACAGCTCAATGATGCACGAACTGAATAGGTGACAACGAAAAAGACAATAGAGAATTTTTCTATTTTCCAAAACAGTAATGATTTATTAATGCAAACTGAATTTCATGTAAATAGTAGGACATATGCGCCAAAGAAAATATCACATTGTTATTATATTGTAAAAGAGAAAACATTTGAGGAGCTGTTTCTACCTGATCGGACCCTTCAAACCTATTATAGTGTATAACCCAATTTAGTCAGGTTGATTCAGTGATTAAAAACTAGATCATTTAGATTTTACATTTTAGATTAGCCGATGAATTTTTTTTTTTTTTTTACAGTGACTGATAGTTTTGTTATTGTTGTTTTAAGATTTGAATCTAAAAAAAAAATATTTTAAATAGGTAACGTTAATGTTAAAATCGGATGTTCCACGTCATGTAAAATATAGTGGAGAGAACAAATTTTCAAATAAATATAGTCGTTTTTGTTGTTTGTTTGTTTTTTAATTATAACTATTCTAAGTATTTTGAATAGTTCAGTGAAGGCAATAGATGAGCGTAATAACACTACAAACATGATCCACTCGGTATTATAACCCCGCCACACTCTGAATTTTAAGAATCCCTAATTGAGGCCGTGTGGCCATTAATGTTCATTAAGGAGAAGGTTCAGCTTTAATTGAAGGAGATATAGAATGTGGATTTCTTAAGAGCTGATGAAGATGGATTTTGAATAATTAATTAAACATGTTGAAGTGACATGCATTGTCTCCTTATCTTAAGCGATTAGACAGTCTGTGCTTGACTTCATATCAGTGATTGATTAATCAGCTGTTGAGATAAATTAGCTAAAGAAACTAATCAAATGCTGCACATCATATAATTAAAGCGGCAGCCTTTTCTGCTTAAAATGCTTTTAAAAATAATTAAAATGGCAATAAACCTCGAAACAATTACGGAAATATTTCTATTTTGTTCGATGCGCGATTTTTTCGGTAATAACATTGAATTCGTTATGCTAAAGCCTATTCTAAAAGCCTACTTTAGATATGATCCGATTAATTATAATTTACACGGCAATTCGAAGGGAGAAAAAGAATCATGTGAATAACTAGAATTTACTTTCGTCAGAATCTGTTCAAAAACATCTTGCAGTGTTTTTTATTGTTCCTCGAGTTTAGGATACTAAAATAAATAATTATTCTGCCGAAGTGCTTTCAGGAATTATTATAATATGTGAATTATTATAATCACTCGTTTCCGTCTACTGCACGCGATTACACGATCTTCGCTGTGTGTTCGCCGGATTCTCGGTTTTGTCATTGTCCTCCTCGGCAGGTTTGTTCACTTTCTTTCAGACAGTCTCTTTGTTTGAATTGGGGAATGAATGAGTTTAACGCGTCCTTGAGAGGCATGTCAGCATTGTGAACTCATTCTGTTAGTCTAAACCAGAGGAAGTGACCATTAACACGGGCCTCGACCTTTGGGGGAATTAAAGGCGTTATTATCAGTGGAAAAGGATCAGCAGAATTAGGGAAAACATCAGTTACGACAGACCTTCTCCTTCATATCATCTAAATGCACCTAAACACACACAAACCGATAAAACAGTCACTTAACGTGGCAAACCGTGATAAGGAACTGATTTTCAAGTTTTCTCTCTCTCTTTCATCCTAAAGGTAGATTTGGATATAATTGGAAATCATCTAGTGTAATCAAGCAAAGTGCTGGAGGATAAAAACAAGGCCAATGGAAGATATTGTCAAATATCATATACGGGCATGTATTACGATGTCAAGCTTAATATTGACGAGATACTGACTTGCGCGGAACTGAAACCTGCTTACAAGTAAAAGACTGGAAAATAGTTTCGTGAATGTAAAAAAAAGAAAATAGCTGCGATACGCAGGGATAGCCTATTTATATCGTCTTATTTCGTTAGATATGGTTCATTATATTAATTAGAGAAACAATATTATAAAATTATAAATGTAAATTCAAAGTTAATGAAGGCCAAGTTTTCGTTCATGTAAACGCTGTCAAGTTTGTTGCATTTAATCAAGCTAATGCCCACATTGATCATTATAATTATTTTAGAAATTCTTTGTTTTGAGGTTTATTCAAACATTACCATAAACATAAGCACAATTTTCAATCAACATGAGTAGTACAACATAAAGTTATAGCTTTGTTATTTTGTCTACACATTCATATAATTTTTTACATTTTTTTCCCACTCGGAGTAAGCATGCGGTAACAACTACGAGGACAGAATCCAGACTGTCGATGAGAGGACAACAAAACCTCTGCAAGACAATTAATACAATTAAGAGAACGGGACTCAAACACAACTGAAGACTATAATCTACTGCGGCCTTTCCCGCGCTAACGGTGTTCACTGTTCCCACTCGGAGATACCATCATTTTCAGTTTTGTTCCACGTTTTATATATGTACAATGTATGAGTTTAACTTGTCTTCAAAACGTTGCAATCCAAATAATGGATTTAAATTGTTGTGCAAGTTTAGGTAAACACAGACAATCCGCATATTCCATTGCAAAATGCCGAACGCATCTAATCCAGCATGGTTGTCGTTTCTCCAGGTATCCGTTCATTGCAGTTTAACTGGTCAACTGTTAGGGTTAGGTCAGTTTAACTAGTCAACTGTTAGGGTTAGGTCAGTTTAACTGGTCAACTGTTGTACTGGCACGCGTTCAGACTCGAGCCCGGACTCTGAAGACCGCCGTATCCAAACGACGGGTGTTGCTTAGATTTGAGTCTTAACGTCGCGAGGCTGGAGTTGCAAGTGTCCCTGTACACGCTGTACGGAGAGCCCGGAGGTCCATACGGGCATGTGGACGAGCTCATCGCAGGACTGATCGCGGAGTTATTCAGGCCGATGTTGTTGAGGCCGGTGGTCGGCATGCCAGGCACGGCGGAATGTCCCATCCCGGACGCCATACTCATGGTTGAGATCGAGGTCGGGGCGGAGAACATGGACTGGGACGTGAGGGGACTCATGGAATTAAAGAAGGTAAAGTTCTTCGTAGACAGTGGGTTTGGGGCCAGTCCTTTGTTGGTCCAGTTGTTGTAGGTGTAGGCCGGATACACGTCATCATAGGGTTGCATTAATCCGCTGAACTGCGGCAGGTAAGTGTTCTTACACAGGTCCATCTGCTGGTTTCGTTCCCTCTTTCTCCATTTCGCCCTTCGATTCTTGAACCAAACCTAGAGGAGGAACGCATTATATTTACTCAAGCGCAACCAATGATCGGTAACTCTTCTTGCTGGCTGTATATTGAGTAATCTGCATTTGTTATGCGAATATAGCCCTACTTAATTGATAATTTTAAATATCAGCGAAATTATATTTTGATAAATTAAACCAACCGAGAAATGTCTGACATTTGATGAACGTTTCAATTCTAAATCCCTCACTATCAAAATTGTAAATGTGGGTCAGAATCTGGTTCTGGAATACTGCGGGATTATCTGAAAGATCGACCTACTGAGAAACATTTCTAAATATCGCTGAACAAAACTCAGGAAGAATATATTGGCTAGTTTTTCCTTAAGAGAGATTTAGAGATTTGAATCCTTTAAATAATGAAAAACAACCCTTAGCCTGCGTTTGTTAAAAATTATACATTTTCCTATGATTAATAACAGGATATGTATGACTGAAAATACAATTGACAAAAAAGAAACACTTTTTAGAACTAATAATACTTGATTAACGATTTATTTAGCTAATAAAATATGTAATTTTACGTTTAATGTTTTGTGATTGTTCTTGCGAAATAAGTATAGGATATTTTTCAGACTTCTTGAAACATAGGCTCATCCTGTAAGCTGAAATGTTCTCACGCATATGTCCTGAGAGCATGTGCATAGTGGTGTGTGTGTGGTGTGTTCTCGTACCCGGACCCGGGCCTCGGTGAGGTTGGTCCACACCGCGATCTCCTCTCGGGTGCTCATGTCCGGGTAGCGGTTCCTCTGGAAAGTGGCTTCGAGCTCCTGGAGCTGCTGGCTGGTGAAGTGAGTCCTCTGCCGTCTCTGCTTCTTTTTCTTGGACTCATCCGAATTTCCATCGTCGCTTTTCTGCTCGACAGACCTCTCCTTTTCTGGGGAGAATAATTTTGGAATCTGGTGAAATCTGCTGAAATCTAGTGAGTAGCGCATATTTTTGCCGGAGATTTGGAAGGAGTCGGACACAAAACAAGAGTCGGACAAAAGGGAATAATGTAATGATTCTGTTGCACAGTGCTTGTCAATCCACAAATATGCAAACAAGCCTTATTAAAATGCGTCAATGGGACGGAAACTATTTGAATACAGTTGGCTACCTACGTAAGCTACAGCTAAGTTTATATTTTAAGTTTATTTTTAAATAAAGTTAAGTTTTTTTTGTAGGCTATTTGAAATATCAAGATAGAAGTTAGGCTATAGGCCTATACAGTGGAAATGTTTTAAAATCAGGCGTAGTTCATTGTTGTTTACAGCACTACATTCATGTTTGCAGTTTATACAACACTGTCATAAAAACGCATTTAATTGTAAAATTTACAACAGTGGGAATTTAAACCGCGTTTTTTATATGATCAAAACGGATAGGCCTATATGGAGTTTTAAGGACGCCATATCTGTAGGCTAATTCTAAACGTGTATTTCTATTTAGTTTTTAAAGTTTGCAAGGTAGCAAGAGGCTAATGTGCATCAAGCACTGCACGGTTTCTGCAAAATTAGACTGGAAAAAAAAACAGCTAAACAGTTTTAACTAATGACTACTAAAACAAAACATTTTACACATGTGGAAAGCAAACTTATTTTTAACACGTGTAAATGTAGCCTATGCGTTTGGTCAAAAAGGCTAGCTTGCGTGTGTTTTCGCTCTCTGTGGTTATGTAAATGCAGATATGTGTGTTTACCTGCGGTTTCATTATCTGAAGACTCGCTGCTCGTGTTCTCCAGTGTTTCTCTGGTGCTGTTGCTTCTCGGCAGATGGAAAGATGAGGCCATGTCCACATTCAGTCCTCCTTTAAAACAGTCATGTGTTATTAAATCTCTTCAGCGGTGTGAAGCGAGCGTCAGCAGACTCGCTACGCGATTTTATAATGAATAAGCCCGTGAAAAGCCGCGATCTCCAGCAATATTGTCCTCAAAAGCACCTCAGATCGGCTATATTCCTGAAGAGTAGATGTTCGGAGTGAACGAGTGAAGTGTCCACCAGCAGGACCCACCCTCTGCTCACTTCAGTCCCACCCACAGAGGAAAAGCATTTTTCATACAAGTAAAGTTTTCTCCTTCAAAACTTCTCCGCCGAGCTTCTGGCATTATTGTGTTTCAGAAACAGTGTTTTTGGACTCAGTCTGCAGCGCCATGAACAGTGAGAGGCTGTTACTTTAACTAACAGCTGATATACCAATGCCCAGACATTTTCAAACAAACAAAAAACATATTATCCATAAAATCCATCAGTTCTACCGCGCTGTTTAGCAGTTAGACTGCAGCACTCAGAACCACCGCTATAATTAACATTAGCCTATTATTATTTTACATAAAGCATATTCTTGAAGCCTAATTGTGCACGAGGCAATTACCAATTACTGTTATTGGCGTGCAGTTTAATATCAGTCATTGAATCACTGTCAGTATTTCTCTTTTAATAATTAAAAAAAGGTCTAACATTCCAATTTGTAGTTGGGCTTTTGTTATTTTGAACCAGCAAACCAAATGTGTGTTCAGAAGAAAAAGACTTTGAGGTTCATGAACACGCTGTTATGTTGAATGAATGTTTAGGATTAATGCATTTTATTAATATTTTCTACAAAAAATGATTAGTGGGCTAGCCTACCACTATCGCCCAAACCATAGCCTAACACAAAGTAAAATTGTCAAATAATATGCAATATAATATGGGTTTATTGTGACAGTTTCATGTCACTGAGAGAACATCTCGCTGCCAGGTTTGTTTTGTAAAGTTTATTAAAGTTAATGGCGCTGTTGGTGAGAATATAATGATGATGATCCATAACCTGCGAAAAATAGGAAAAGCGCCTTTTCTAAATGTTCACGGCACAACTTTCTCAAAGTAGTTAACTAGAAAATTCCACAATTCATACACAGACAATTCATATTCTTATTTTACAAACAAGCCTACTCATTTGACCTACTTTATTATCATCATTTTTATGTTGCATTATTATTATTATTATTATTATTATTATCATTATAGTAGTTTACGGAGAAAACCTTTAGTCAGATCTATCAGCTGCACTTCCTTCCACAGACATTAACAAATAGAAACACTTGATCTGACAGCAGAATGTACGTGTTTCTTCTTATGTTATATTAACCCATACATTATTCGCGTTATACTCGAATGACCCTGGATACATTAAGTGTTGCACAAGCACTTCATTCACGGGTATTTAAATAATCTTCCCAATGAAAATCCCAAAAACACCATCGTCGACGAAGACCTAAAGATTCCTTTCGCTGCTTGCAGGAGAACTACAGCTATAGAAAGCTATCTGTAATTCTGTGACAATGCGTGTATTGAATAACAGAAAATAATAGTAATATTGGTGCCTCGGTAGCCTATCTTATATAGAGATTAATTTCACGATTATTTTAATTGTAGTTTAATTCAAGCAAATAAATGCCAAATAAATAAATATTTAATAAATATAAAAATAATAATAAATATAACACTGAAGATAGACGCGTGAAATCATTGTTCGTCTGATATGTGCATTTGAAAAGTGTGGATCAACATAAAACTATCATTCAGAGATATTTTATGAGCAGGTAAGAATATATTTGCATATTTTAGCTATAAGATTCTTCGGGTTGTTCGCGCTCACAGCATCACTTTAACATCTGTGTCAGAAGCAAAACAAAGATGTCTAAAGATGCATGCAAATTAAAGACAAAACAATAATTTAAATGTTCTCTCTTAATGAAAGTTAAAACGAATATCGCATATTACCAGTTCAGCCTTCTCAGGTTTTGGCCTTCCTTGTGAATCAAGACAATAAACTGCAGTTTACTAACCGATTTAACTAAATAACCCGAATATTATTCGACAAAGAAATAAATAATAATAGGCTCTATGAATATATATATAATTTAATATTTTAAGGAGGCCAGTGGATTTAGAAGACTTTAAGGAAGCCTGTAAATAAACGCTGGACGATATTCTTATAATATTATAACGACAATGTAGCCTAACAAACAACTTGTCTTAGTCGTTACCGCAACTTGGCTGGAAGGCTGTTATTATTATTATTATTATTATTATTATTAGCCTATTATTATTATTATTATTATTATTATTAAGAAGAAGAAGAAGAAAACGAAGAACGGTCGCGAAGAATTAATGCGCCGAATGTGAATCTAATGACAATTGAATAATAAGCATTTATTTATAGCAATGCGCAAATACGTCAGATGGTTAAGTGCAGCCTAATTCATTTCAGAACTATACTAAAATACTATGTTATTTTTGAAAACACTCGAGCTCGCGCACTCATGCAAACACGCACATTCTCCAAACTTTTGAAAAGGTGTCCCAAAATAAAACTCTAAAACACACTAAAATCCAAACGCTTTTGTTAAATGATGATCACCTCACTCGTGAACTATGTAGGCCTAAGAAACAGAAGCCTGTCTTTCTCTCGTTCAAGCAGCCACATGCACCCGCAGGACAGTGCACGAGAGGCAGTGCACGAGCCGCAGACTCCTGCGGTTTAACCTGCACACTGTACGCAAAGCACGCGCCTTATACTGCTACATTCGTGTCATAGTTTGTTTATTCATTTATTTATATTAATTGCTTTGCATAACCACATGTTGACCGACATTTATATTTATCGCGTTATAACAACCTATTATACAAAGCGAAAACAACAAAACTCTTGCAGGCTAAGATAATAAATATTATTACAGATACTGCACTACATATTTCCAAACATTGTTAAAAAGCGAGGAATAATGACTCACGTGTCAGTTCTCTGAAAGGCTGTTTGGTTCCTTTTCTCGAGTGTTAAATCGTCTCCATGCATTTATAATATATAGTTCCTAAAATGTGTGGTTGTTGTAAGCAACGTTGAAGTTTATGCGCGAGAAGACGCGCGCCGGAGCCTCTATCGGGTACACCGAGCGATCGTGACGTCACACCCCAGCGCGCGGTCCGCATGACGTCACTCGCGCATGCCTGACGGAGGATGAGTGACATCTCAGACACTTACGAGCTCTGCCATAGCTTTATTTCGCACTGTGTTAGGTTATTTACTTTTTTTTTTTTTTTTTTTGTATTTTAGGCTATTTGAATAGCCTTTTTAAAGTAGCCTAGGTTATTTTATAAGTAAAGATTTTTTGAAGACAATGAATGCTTCACATTTAGCTATTTAATGTTAGTTCAGTAGAGATCACAATTTTAGGAATGGGTTTAGCCTACTTTAACTATATATTTTTTTAAATAAATTGCCTATACGGTCTTAAACGGAATGTAGGCTGTAAATGAATGAGTAAAAATCAATCGCTAAAAACAAGATGCTTCGAAGGAAAAAACAAAACAGAAAAAACAGAAAAAATAATAAATATATGATGAATTATACAGTGTTATAATTAATTAATTAAATTAATTCGTCTGTGATTACTTGGAGATCGTTGACATGTTCAGTTCGTTGGCTATATTTCTTATTGTCCCGAAATTATACATTTAAACACACAAACATTTACCCAAGATAGATTATAACGCACTGATGGAATAATTTTAGAAAACTTTAATGAGTAAAACAGCTGACCCGAACCCTACATTCAGTCCTTGATTTATCTTTATTTTATTTGAGTAATTTATATGCCACCAATAAATTGACGTTCACCATTCAACTGTATCTTCGTTTATTTTTATTTTTTTTCAATCAGTAAATCACTAAAACCATGAGCGAACCGAGCCTTAACACTTCTGACAGTTTCATGAAGCTCACTGATTATAAGATTATAAGATTAACTTCCAGTCTTATATGCGGTTCTGTCTAAGGCTACATTTTTAAATATGTTTGTAATTTTTGTATCTCAGAAGAGTTGTGACACACCTGATGTTATTATGCATATGAGATAAATGCACAGACAAAGAGATTATTGCATGTTTAAATATCATCTCAGTCATTTCCCTCTGGATTTACAAACGCGATTAATAAAATACATTTCATTTCTCCAGAATTATGGCCGCACAGTTTTGCATCGACAGAGGTCATGTGTCATTGGAAACCAATTTGATGGAAGTGGTGTAATTTTTTTCGCCAAACTCATCTATTGCCTCGATGACATCGGCCGTTTGCTCTGAAAGTGTGTTATTGTAATTCCCGAAGGATTGAGAGTCTCTGCGAGTGTGTTTATTTGCGGAGATTATCGTGTCTGACCTCCATCACACCGAGTTTAGCTCGAGCTCTCCTGGATCTGGGTCCTGACACACACTCAAGGCTTCTGTGTGAGACACATCTCGCGGTCAGTCCAGGATATTCTCTGATCTGTCTGAATTAGAGTTATTATTGCTATTTGTAAATGCGTTTAAAACAGCTGCAGTTGAAAACAGAGTAAAGGAATAATTCCCGACGGGCCGCTGAATTACTGAACACGCGCATTATGAAGCGAAGTGGTCGTGCATTAGCCTATTTACAATAATGGAGCAAATTAATATTCTGTTTCCATTTACCAATACATATTTTCCCACGTTATTTCACGAAAGAGAGCTTGTGTGTGTGTGTAAGAAAGAAAAGAGAGAGATTTTTAAACACACTTCAACCCCATAACTCAGGTATCTAAATGAGTTGTCCTTCAACCACAGTACAGATGATCTTATTATTATAATATCGTAATTAAAAAATATTCTATATCATTCATTAATTTAAAATGCTTAAATTCAGCAACAAGTCTTCAAGCATTGAGATATTAAGAGATTAAGAGAAATAGAGATTAAGTGTTCGGCTGCAGTGTCTAATCATAGCGAAGTGAGTGTGTGTGTGTGTGTGTGTGTGTGTGTGTGTGTGTGTGTGTGTGTGTGTGTGTGAGCAGGAATAAAACACAGAGCGCGCTTGATAAAAAGTAATTTCGTGTGAAAAGAAAATGGACACTCATTTTTATGCTGCCGCGTGTGTGTGTGTGTGTGTGGTCATGTTTTTTATCCTGCCGTGTGTGTGTGTGTGTGTGTGTGTGTGTGTGTGTGTGTGTGTGTTTGGTCATGTTTTTATCCTGCCGTGTGTGTGTGTGTGTGTGTGTGTGGTTGGTCATGTCTCTGTGGGTTATTTTAGCAGAAAAGATCACTTAAAAAACTGGAAAATGAAATGAAGTGACCTGTAATGCTGGTCTGGATAAAGAACTTTACTGGATGAAGGAAAAAGTTGTCTCAAAATCACTGTAATCAAAGTTTTAAATTTTTCTTTTTTTTAAATCTAAATTCTAAAACTAGTTCTGGTGTAAGACTCAGAAGCGCTGAGCTCGGTCTCTCTGGATGTGGTAATAGAGGACACTGGCCCAGTTCACAGGGACACACTACTGATTGTCATCCTAAAGAAAATCGTGTATTTTCCAATTCTCTCATTGTGTTGCCAGTTTGATACTGTAAAGTAATTGTATAAGAAATGATCACAGTTTTTGCCACTAGGTATTGCCAGTTACATCATATGTATAATTTACACAAAAATGTGGCTCCAATATCTCAGTGTAACGGCTGATTTCAAGAGCCCCTGCTGTGCTGTTTTAAAGGCTCCTAATGTTGTTGTGGAGTCTCCTACAGGGTTACAGGCATCAAAGGTCAAACAACACTTTCAGTTTCTCATAATATACATTGAACATCACCACATCTTTCACTGATTCTCAAACACTAGATGGATGAATCAGTCTCTCTAAATCCCTCCTTTACTCTGCTCTGATTGGCCAGATGGCTCAGTCTGTTATGATTGGTCTACTCTGCTCTGATTGGCCAGATGGCTCAGTCTGTTGTGATTGGTCTACTCTTCTCTGATTGGCCAGATGGCTCAGTCTGTTGTGATTGGTCTACTCTGCTCTGATTGGCCAGAGGGCTCAGTCTGTTATGATTGGTCTACTCTGCTCTGATTGGCCAGAGGGCTCAGTCTGTTATGATTGGTCTACTCTGCTCTGATTGGCCAGATGGCTCAGTCTGTTGTGATTGGTCTACTCTCCTCTGATTGGCCAGATGGCTCAGTATGTTGGGATTGGTCTACTTTCCTCTGATTGGCCAGAGGGCTCAGTCTGTTGTGATTGGTCTACTCTGCTCTGATTGGCCAGATGGCCCAGTCTGTTGTGATTGGTCTACTCTGCTCTGATTGGTCAGACGGCCCAGTCTGTTGTGATTGGTCTACTCTGCTCTGATTGGCCAGAGGGCTCAGTCTGTTGTGATTGGTCTACTCTGCTCTGATTGGTCAGATGGCTCAGTATGTTGTGATTGGTCTACTTTCCTCTGATTGGTCAGACGGCCCAGTCTGTTGTGATTGGTCTACTCTGCTCTGATTGGTCAGACGGCCCAGTCTGTTATGATTGGTCTACTCTGCTCTGATTGGCCAGAGGGCTCAGTCTGTTGTGATTGGTCTACTCTGCTCTGATTGGTCAGATGGCTCAGTATGTTGTGATTGGTCTACTTTCCTCTGATTGGTCAGACGGCCCAGTCTGTTGTGATTGGTCTACTCTGCTCTGATTGGCCAGAGGGCTCAGTCTGTTGTGATTGGTCTACTCTGCTCTGATTGGTCAGATGGCTCAGTATGTTGTGATTGGTCTACTCTGCTCTGATTGGTCAGACGGCCCAGTCTGTTATGATTGGTCTACTCTGCTCTGATTGGCCAGACCGCCCAGTCTGTTGTGATTGGTCTACTCTGCTCTGATTGGTCAGACGGCCCAGTCTGTTGTGATTGGTCTACTCTGCTCTGATTGGTCAGACGGCCCAGTCTGTTGTGATTGGTCTACTCTGCTCTGATTGGTCAGACGGCCCAGTCTGTTATGATTGGTCTACTCTGCTCTGATTGGCCAGAAGGCCCAGTCTATTGTGATTGGTCTACTCAGCTTTGATTGGCCAGAAGGCCCAGTCTGTTGTGATTGGTCTACTCTGCTCTGATTGGCCAGATGCTCAGTCTGTTGTGATTGGTCTACTCTGCTCTGATTGGTCAGATGACCCAGTCTGTTGTGATTGGTCTACTCTCCCCTGATTGGCCAGATGCTCAGTCTGTTGTGATTGGTCTACTCTGCTCTGATTGGCCAGATGGCCCAGTCTGTTGTGATTGGTCTACTCTGCTCTGATTGGCCAGATGGCCCAGTCTGTTGTGATTGGTCTACTCTCCTCTGATTGGCCAGAGGGCTCAGTCTGTTGTGATTGGTCTACTCTGCTCTGATTGGCCAGATGGCTCAGTCTGTTGTGATTGGTCTAAGTCAGCCTAAACGCCCATTATCATAAGTTAACTTCAGCTCCTCCGGAGACTTCCTAAAGTTCAGCGATTTTACACGGTTAAGACAGTAACAATGATGTTGATTTTACCATATCAATCTGAGCGCAAGTCGCAAGGATGACTCGAGCAGGACTCAGTGTTTCAGCAGTGTACAGCTGTAAATCCTCACCGTCAGCATTAACAAGATTATTTACATCAACAAACTGTGAAACTTACACAAGTTTACGCAAATGTGTCTTCAAGTGATGTAGAATCGTAAAGCATTGGGATTCAAAACACAAACGAGTCGTAAAGGCGGTTCAGAGTCGATTCTTTCTTTTTGGAGACAATAACTTTATTTATCGTGCACTTTCCACTTTACAACTTTGCAGAATGTTAACATTCACAAATAGCTAGGCTATATTACACACTGCATAAAAAGGAATATTCTAAAAACCATAACAGGGACACTTTAAGCAATCATTCATGCAACAACATGTGAATCCTTATGTTCAGTAACTAATGAAACCTGCTTTATTAGAGGCCAATCATCATTATTACTACTTTGCATGGTAAGTGATTTGAAAAAACTCCTAATCATTTAACTTCAGCAAATATATTGTGTTGCAGACATGAACGAGACCCAGCAAACAAAAATATGTTCTAAGAAAGTTTTGCTAACGTTGTTATTTCTGAATGTTTCTGTAAAATTCAAAACATCCAGTTTTTTTTCTTGGTTATGAAAACGTTAAACGTTAAGCATTTCTTCATTCTTATTATGGGAATGTTTCTTCTGAATGTTCTCTGAACATTCTGAAATATTTAAAGTAAATAAACATCCAAATAAAACATTTAAAGAAACGTCCATGAACACGATGTATAATGTTTTTATGCTAACATTATTAAAAACCATGTAGGATAACTTTTAACAAACGTTCTATTAACGTTACTGGAAAAACGTTTGTTCATAACTTTGAGAGAACCTTGACAGAACAAATGTCATGCTTTCATTCATGCAATCAAAATATTTGATTTCCAAAGATATGAATTAATTTAACAGTTATGGCATTGTAAAGCACAGTGCAGTACGCACACTACATTGCATTTAGTTTAAAAAATGTACATATTTACACTGGATAAAATAAACAAGTTAGGTTTTTATTTATTTATCAAAAGTCACTTATTACACGAAAGGTAGTGAAGACATTTATTTATGTCAATAAACTTAACTTATCTAGCTTGTTCTATGCAAGCTATTTTAAAAGCTTGAGTTCTGAATATTTTGCTTCTAAGCGTCTTCCACATTTCTTTTCATGATTCTTTACGTATGCACGCGTGTGTTTTTAAGATATTTCACACACACAGTAACTGAATGTAGTTGTATCTTTAACTTGAGTCTGTGTTGGAGGAAACACTCATTCGTGGGAGCTGAGCATTTCTACGCCAATACTCTGGGCTCTTTATGTGTCCTGACAATAAGATTTATCGAGCAAACATTACCGTTGTGAAAAATACATATTTAAACAATTTTTTCTCGGACAAACAAAGAGACAAAGTAAAGCAAGGGCGATGTCAGGGTTAGGGTTAGTGAATGTCCCGTGGAGGAGTGTAGTAGTCTCGCTTCAGGGCTTCTGAATGAGGGAAGAAGGTGAGGTCTTCACCGAGTCCTCCGAAGAAAAGCTCACTGTCGACAGAGACAAAACACTGGAAAGATGATTGAAAAGCTGCCAGAGATTCAGAGAGGTGCGCTTCCACTGAACAAATACAGAGCACACAACATGGCCGGAGATAGAGAAGTATAGACTGTTTCAGTGCCGCTTCTGTTAGGAGTCAATCATCTAAATAAATAAATAAGCTCTTCAGCACTCGGCAGATTCAGTGACTACGAAACCTCAAACCTCAAACCTTCTGGTTTAGATGAGACTAAAGTAGTGTTGTTTGCTCTGAAAGTGATAAAGCATGTTTGACATTTCAGAGTCAGGCTTTAAGCCACAAGAACATGCATAACATTTTCTATTTCATCTATATGTGAGTCAGTGGTGTGCAGTGGTGTTTTAGGGAAAGTTCTCACATTTTTATATACGTATATATATATATATATTAAATGTAAATTCATTTTAATTTATTAAATGTCACTGTTACACTTAATTTTCCTGGTTAAATAAACATTACATAAAAAAGAGAGACCAAATACAATTCTATTTTGTATTTCCACTCTAACTATGTAATGTTCTATTTATTAAAACCAAGTATAAATTTAATCAACTTAGTGTTTTTACGCATTTTTACATTTATTCCAAAATAATAACCAAAGTCAGTAACATTTTAAGCAATATATATTATTTGTGAACTGATGTATTGTTTTTAATAGTGTTTAATGAGCTTGATGAGTGTATGAGAGGTGCATGATGCCTGTTCATAACCTGTTCATAAGCAGATCTGCAAAAGAAGAACACAGGATATATTTATAAAGCCTTGTGATTGAACGATAATCAAAACACTTTCCTCTTTATATCTCATATTGTGTTTTGGGGCTGCTGTGGAAGTACTGAGAGCTAATCTGTGCAAAAACATGCATTAAGAATGGCAGTAATGAAGAAGACTGGGCTAGTGTAAATCTGCCCTGAACTGAGCGTCAGGAACAGTATAATCTGTTTGATTAATGAAACATTAACCTGGCGATTGGCATGTGCCGAGAGACTGAGCATTCCAGCCTCTTTCTGTCCAGAAACGCACATCTGTCTGGAATAGGATTTACTGCCGGGTCTGGGAATCCAACATGCTCCAGATCTGGGAAAACCCTCTCAAGTGCCACAGCGAGGAGCAACCCTGCCTCTTTATCTAGATCTTCAGATAAAGCGCTATCTGCACTCATAAAGCAGCTCGCAGTGCCTCTACTCTTCAATGCCACTGCGGTCGAGACGCAGATAAAGCTCAGGCCAAACACAGGCTCATTTAGAAGGCCAATAAAAGACTGGTACCTGGGAACGATCGAACTCTTCCCTGTGTGTCCGAGATGAACGGCATGGACTCTGGATATCCTCACAGGGAATGGAAACTGATGGTTCTGAGCAGAGCAAGACACGCGTGTGAAGAGGAGCTCTGATATACGGCTCGCATCAGATTCTCAAACACACGGGGTTTATTATAGCAGAGCATTTCTGGGTAAGTTTCCACTCTCTAACTGAGTGGCAGATATGACTGGCATGCAGAGAAAGGACCACAGTGTTGGCTGCTCATTTCCTTCCCATCGACGCTGTTTTCTTAGGAGAGAAGCCCAAACATGATGGGCCTGTGTATTTGGGAGAATACGCCTTTGTCTGGGCGTCCCAGGTAAGATAAAGGAGACAGAGAGAGAGAGAGAGGGAGTTAAGAGCGCTTACAGGACCACCAGTGTTGAGTGTGTGTGTGTGTGTGTGTGTGTGTGTGTGTGTGGCCGCGTTCGCTGTGTGTTTGTTGCTGGGTGTGTTTGTGTACACATGCAAACATGTGTGACTAATTCAGGCAGCAGGACTTTGTATGGGATGATTCAGTGAGTCAGGAGGTGTAGGAACTCGATCTCTGCCCCCCTAAACTGCACATTTACTCTGGTCTTTCCTCAGAAACGTGTAAAACCAGCGGGTCACATGACGTCACCCGGGTCACACGGGAGTACAGGAGAGTCCGTGGGGAAGAAGAATCAAGAACAAGAGTCATTTGTTTCTCTAGACTCCTCGACGGAGACTCCTGGTTCTTTCTCTTGAGTCTCAGTAAGAATAGCTATTTCTCCTCCAACTTTCCAATGATCAAAGCTGTCCACATTCGTTTTATAGCTCTGGACTCAATAACCGGCTCATTCGTTTGTGAAGAACTGTGGGTATATCAGTGTAAGACTTCAAACATACTTCTGAACAGTGTTGGGGGAAGTTATGCATTACAATATTGCGTTACTCCCTTAAAAAGTAACGATTTGCATTACTTTTAAAAAAGTAATGCGTTATGTTACTTGTGCATTACTTTTTCTCTCCTGGGCTGGGCCTGTTTTTTTGTTCTTTTTTCTAGTTATTTGTTTCATTGTTTTTTACTTTTTTTCTAATGAGTTCTATGTTGGGGCAAATGTAAAGGCCTTTTTACACCAAAATTGAAATAATAAGGCTGAAGAAAATGTAAATTCACCCGTGTACAGTAGAGGACACAGAATAAACTTCACGAATAAAAACAAAACATCTAAAGTCATTTTTGCTTATGGTTTCACTGAATCATCGAAGATCAGCAGCATGTACATTGGTCAATAAAGTGAGATTAAATGCATAAAAATGTATGTTTTATTTAACATATTTAGTTATTGGAGGTTTGCGTAATATTCTGATTCTGCATTTCACTATTTTTTGAGGAATACTGATTCTTTTTTGTGCAAGTGAGATGAGTAAATGCTCACATTAGTCTAGAACGACAATAGCCATCATGTTTACACACACACACACACACACCTCGTGAGGACAGGAGAGCTGTCAGTCAATAGGCTAAATGGGAAAAAAAGTAACTTGCATTATTTATTTGAAAAAGTAACTCAAGATATTTTGCTGTAAATTTAAAGGTAATGCATTACTAGTTACTTGAAAAAAGTAATCTGATTACATAGCTCGAGTTACTTGTAATGTGTTTCCCCCAACACTGCTTCTGAACTCCTGAGCTCTACTGGGCCAGTTCCCTTAAAGTCTTAACTCTGAGCCCTTAAAGTACCTTAATGGTACACATTAACTACTCTCAGGTACTAATTGTATATCATTGTGTGCGACACCTCGCTATATAATGGATGCTGCTGTGAATTAAAGCACATGGTGAGGTTTGATGTTGGAAGACATGTACTAAAGAGCCACGTGACACTGGCCAATAACTGCGGAAGTGTATGAACGTCATCAAACGCTAAACACAAAAGCTCAGCAGAGAAGAGCTTCATGGGTTTCTGATGTGAGTAATATGAAGCTGGCACAGCTCAGGCCTCACAGTTAAAACAAAGGAAAATGTTCAACATAGACTCACTGAAAAATGATCCTACATTTTGGCAAAACTTAAAAATCGTACCTAGGCATACAATTCACTGCAGTGTTCAGCTGAAATTAACACTAGTGCCAGTAAGTATGATTACAGGGTCAGATTATGGATTCCTTGCACATTATATGTTATGACTTAAAACACTTTTACCATAGTGCATGGTGTGTAAACAAATACATGTAGATGTTTGCATAACCAGCTCCATATGTAAGGATTCCCTGGCGTAGTAACGTTGCTGGGTTTGATCACTGGTTCAGCTGTACACTCCAGTGAGTCACGATAAAAGAGCGCAAAGACTTGTAGAAACCAGCTAAAATGGCATTAATGCTTTAGCAAATGTGTTTTTATCTCATCTTTGCTTTTGTAAACACTAGGTTAGGTTTGGTGTAGGGCTACTTTCAAACACAGGTTAGGGTTAGCATTAACTTCTAGCATTAACTTCCACACCAGACACTTAATCCCGAGCTGCCGCGATATACAACAACCAAACGTTTTATTATTATTGCCAGTCAGATTATAATCAATAAACATGACAATAATCACTTGCATGTCATAAAATTTGTTTAACATTTAGATAAACAGATATACAACAAACACACACATAAATAAACAAAGAAAGGAAAGAAAGATATTCATATAAACAAAAAAGCTTCACATAATGCGTTTTGTATTACTATTTTTCAGACCAAGAAGTAACTCAATTTAATGTTTCGTTTTTTACCTTAATTAACAAACAGTTGGGTCCATAATAAATCGTTTTCAGATTCACATTAATCTGTTTCGGATAAAACCGAACGATGTTTAGCGCCACCTACTGGACATTTCACTTTGTGTCGCAAAACATATAAGAAACAACATTTTTGCACAAATATCTCCTCATGCAATAATGCATTCTATGGGATTCTGTGCTTCTAGTGTTGTGTGGAGTGCTTCCTCAAGGTACGACATGTATGAGCACAGATACACTGAACATACAGAATGTTTACACAGTTGATGAATTTTACAGTTATTGAACTGAACTGAATCAGCATTGAAGTGACTTGAGCTGAATGTTGACACTTTTGGCTTGTTGGAGCTGCTTTACAGGAGACTTTGAATTTGTTACTATTGTCAAGCCACTATGAAACAATGTATAATGTATAAAGCACTATTGAAATAAAGTTGATGACTTACCGGTATATGTATATTCAGTATATATTTACAAAATAAACAGAAATACAAAGACGAAAAATTTATTTGTTTCTCAAAAAAAAAAGAGTTTTGATTTCTAAGTGATCAGTTTATAGAAGTGTTTTCACATATAATCATTGGCTGTAGGTAATCGGGAAATGATTGTGGCATTTCAATGGCAGTGTTTCCCAAAATGAAACAAAAGAGCTGTTAGTTTTGAATAATGTGTAATGTAGAGAACTGTGTTTAGAGTTTTGCAAAAAGTCTGTTTTACAGTTACAGCCTGAGCGTACAGCGTATAATGTGCTTGAGTTTTGCAGACTTGGTCTGAAGATTTGGTGCAGAGTGAATGGTGAACCTGAGTGAGCCTCAAGTTCCACTTTTAGTGTGTAAGCCATTTGAAAAAACTGTAATCATACACACCTCAACTATAAATAGAACAGCACAGAGGAACGACATTGTCACTTTCAGAGCGATTTTTTTTATCACTAATAAATGATACAAATAATAAAAAATAAATTTCAGTCCCCATGCCGGTCTGTCTGTTTTATGTTGGTTGGTGATGGTTTTATGCTGGTCCAGCTGGTGGATAGTCATGCTTTTCAACAGTAAACCGTAGCTAGTGAAGCCAACAGGGTTCTCAACATTAACACAATAAGTGCACTGAACCTAACAATTATTATTTTTAATGCAAGCACATAGTAGTTAAAGACACCTATTGGAGTGTGACCAATAATCTAAATGCACAAATGGGCATCTGTCTCTTTTCTGTAATTAATTAAGGTCTGTCCTGTTGGCTCTTGCTCCTCTCTTCAGTCTCTCTACTTCCTCCACTGTCAGTAACTCAGGAGACGTGCAGGTTCAGCAGAAGGGCCGTGGACCGCTGAACTGAAAGGCCATATTTCAGGGCCGGAGAAGTGGACAGGCTTTGATCCGAGCAGACGGCGCTGAGATGGTGATGGGGTCAGCACACACTTACATACACACACACACACACACACACACACACGCACACGCACGCACGCACACTCTCAGTGCTGAGCGATTACTGCACTCTACTGCGAAACTTCACTCGCTTTTACACATTCTGTTGGCTGAATTGCTTGACCCTGAGTAACAACAGAAACATCTCTCTGTGTGTGTGTGTGTATGTGTGTGAGTGTATGTGTGTGAGTGAGGTTCTTGAGGTTCATTCTTGTGTTACGCAGCACATTTGAGCGTCTGGAAGAACCAGTGAGGTTCATTCTCGTGTTACGAAGCACGTTTGAGCTTCAGCAAGAACCAATGAGGTGTATTCTCGTGTTACGCAGCACGTTTGAGCTTCAGCAAGAACCAATGAGGTTCATTCTCGTGTTACGCAGCACATTTGAGCTTCAGCAAGAACCAATGAGGTTCATTCTCGTGTTACGCAGCACATTTGAGCTTCTGCGAGAACCAGTGAGGATCATTCTCGTGTTACGCAGCACGCTTGAGCTTCAGCAAGAACCAATGAGGTTCAGTCTCGTGTTACGCAGCACGCTTGAGCTTCTGCAAGAACCAATGAGGTTCATTCTCGTGTTACGCAGCACGTTTGAGCTTCAGCGAGAACCAATGAGGTTCATTCTCGTGTTACGCAGCACATTTGAGCTTCAGCAAGAACCAATGAGGTTCATTCTCGTGTTACGCAGCACATTTGAGCTTCTGCGAGAACCAGTGAGGATCATTCTCGTGTTACGCAGCACGCTTGAGCTTCAGCAAGAACCAATGAGGTTCAGTCTCGTGTTACGCAGCACGCTTGAGCTTCTGCAAGAACCAATGAGGTTCATTCTCGTGTTACGCAGCACGTTTGAGCTTCTGCAAGAACCAATGAGGATCATTCTCGTGTTACGCAGCACGTTTGAGCTTCAGCAAGAACCAATGAGGTTCATTCTCGTGTTACGCAGCACGTTTGAGCTTCAGCAAGAACCAATGAGGTTCATTCTCGTGTTACGCAGCACGTTTGAGCTTCTGCAAGAACCAATGAGGATCATTCTCGTGTTACGCAGCACGTTTGAGCTTCAGCAAGAACCAATGAGGATCATTCTCGTGTTACGCAGCACGTTTGAGCTTCAGAAAGAACCAATGAGGTTCATTCTCGTGTTACGCAGCATGTTTGAGCTTCAGCGAGAACCAGTGAGGATCATTCTCGTGTTACGCAGCACATTTGAGCTTCTGCGAGAACCAGTGAAGATCATTCTCGTGTTACGCAGCACATTTGAGCTTCTGCGAGAACCAGTGAAGATCATTCTCGTGTTACGCAGCACGTTTGAGCTTCAGCGAGAACCAATGAGGATCATTCTCGTGTTACGCAGCACGTTTGAGCTTCAGCGAGAACCAATGAGGTTCATTCTCGTGTTACGCAGCACGTTTGAGCTTCAGCAAGAACCAATGAGGATCATTCTCGTGTTACGCAGCACGTTTGAGCTTCAGCAAGAACCAATGAGGTTCATTCTCGTGTTACGCAGCACATTTGAGCTTCTGCGAGAACCAGTGAGGATCATTCTCGTGTTACGCAGCACGTTTGAGCTTCAGCGAGAACCAGTGAGGATCATTCTCGTGTTACGCAGCACATTTGAGCTTCTGCGAGAACCAGTGAGGATCATTCTCGTGTTACGCAGCACGTTTGATCTTCAGCAAGAACCAATGAGGATCATTCTCGTGTTACGCAGCACATTTGAGCTTCTGCGAGAACCAGTGAGGATCATTCTCGTGTTACGCAGCACATTTGAGCTTCTGCAAGAACCAGTGAGGATCATTCTCGTGTTACGCAGCACGTTTGAGCTTCAGCGAGAACCAATGAGGTTCATTCTCGTGTTACGCAGCACGTTTGAGCTTCAGCGAGAACCAATGAGGATCATTCTCGTGTTACGCAGCACGTTTGAGCTTCAGCGAGAACCAATGAGGATCATTCTCGTGTTACGCAGCACGCTTGAGCTTCTGCAAGAACCAATGAGGATCATTCTCGTGTTACGCAGCACGTTTGAGCTTCAGCGAGAACCAATGAGGATCATTCTCGTGTTACGCAGCACGTTTGAGCTTCAGCGAGAACCAATGAGGATCATTCTCGTGTTACGCAGCACGTTTGAGCTTCAGCGAGAACCAATGAGGTTCATTCTGGTGTTACACAGCACGTTTGAGCTTCTGCAAGAACCAATGAGGTTCATTCTCGTGTTACACAGCACGTTTGAGCTTCAGCGAGAACCAATGAGGTTCATTCTCGTGTTACGCAGCACGTTTGAGCTTCAGCTAGAACCAATGAGGTTCATTCTCGTGTTACGCAGCACGTTTGAGCTTCAGCAAGAACCAATGAGGTTCATTCTCGTGTTACGCAGCACGTTTGAGCTTCAGCGAGAACCAATGAGGATCATTCTCGTGTTACGCAGCACGTTTGAGCTTCAGCGAGAACCAATGAGGATCATTCTCGTGTTACGCAGCACGCTTGAGCTTCTGCAAGAACCAATGAGGTTCATTCTCGTGTTACGCAGCACGTTTGAGCTTCAGCAAGAACCAATGAGGATCATTCTCGTGTTACGCAGCACGTTTGAGCTTCAGCGAGAACCAATGAGGATCATTCTCGTGTTACGCAGCACGTTTGAGCTTCAGCAAGAACCAATGAGGATCATTCTCGTGTTACGCAGCACGCTTGAGCTTCTGCAAGAACCAATGAGGATCATTCTCGTGTTACGCAGCACGTTTGAGCTTCAGCGAGAACCAATGAGGTTCATTCTCGTGTTACGCAGCACGTTTGAGCTTCAGCGAGAACCAATGAGGATCATTCTCGTGTTACGCAGCACGCTTGAGCTTCTGCAAGAACCAATGAGGATCATTCTCGTGTTACGCAGCACGTTTGAGCTTCAGCGAGAACCAATGAGGTTCATTCTCGTGTTACGCAGCACGTTTGAGCTTCAGCGAGAACCAATGACGATCATTCTCGTGTTACGCAGCATGTTTGAGCTTCAGCGAGAACCAGTGAGGATCATTCTCGTGTTACGCAGCACGTTTGAGCTTCAGCCAGAACCAATGAGGTTCATTCTCGTGTTACGCAGCACGTTTGAGCTTCAGCGAGAACCAATGAGGTTCATTCTCGTGTTACGCTGCACGTTTGAGCTTCAGCGAGAACCAATGAGGATCATTCTCGTGTTACGCAGCACGTTTGAGCTTCAGCGAGAACCAATGAGGTTCATTCTCGTGTTACGCAGCACGTTTGAGCTTCAGCGAGAACCAATGAGGATCATTCTCGTGTTACGCAGCACGTTTGAGCTTCAGCGAGAACCAATGAGGATCATTCTCGTGTTACGCAGCACGCTTGAGCTTCTGCAAGAACCAATGAGGATCATTCTCGTGTTACGCAGCACGTTTGAGCTTCAGCAAGAACCAATGAGGATCATTCTCGTGTTACGCAGCACGTTTGAGCTTCAGCAAGAACCAATGAGGTTCATTCTCGTGTTACGCAGCACGCTTGAGCTTCTGCAAGAACCAATGAGGATCATTCTCGTGTTACGCAGCACGTTTGAGCTTCAGCGAGAACCAATGAGGATCATTCTCGTGTTACGCAGCACGTTTGAGCTTCAGCGAGAACCAATGAGGATCATTCTCGTGTTACGCAGCACGCTTGAGCTTCTGCAAGAACCAATGAGGATCATTCTCGTGTTACGCAGCACGTTTGAGCTTCAGCAAGAACCAATGAGGATCATTCTCGTGTTACGCAGCACGTTTGAGCTTCAGCAAGAACCAATGAGGATCATTCTCGTGTTACGCAGCACGCTTGAGCTTCTGCAAGAACCAATGAGGATCATTCTCGTGTTACGCAGCACGCTTGAGCTTCTGCAAGAACCAATGACGATCATTCTCGTGTTACGCAGCACGTTTGAGCTTCAGCGAGAACCAATGAGGATCATTCTCGTGTTACGCAGCACGCTTGAGCTTCTGCAAGAACCAATGAGGTTCATTCTCGTGTTACGCAGCACGTTTGAGCTTCAGCGAGAACCAATGAGGTTCATTCTCGTGTTACGCAGCACGTTTGAGCTTCAGCGAGAACCAATGAGGATCATTCTCGTGTTACGCAGCACGCTTGAGCTTCTGCAAGAACCAATGAGGATCATTCTCGTGTTACGCAGCACGTTTGAGCTTCAGCGAGAACCAATGAGGTTCATTCTCGTGTTACGCAGCACGTTTGAGCTTCAGCGAGAACCAATAACGATCATTCTCGTGTTACGCAGCATGTTTGAGCTTCAGCGAGAACCAGTGAGGATCATTCTCGTGTTACGCAGCACGTTTGAGCTTCAGCGAGAACCAATGAGGTTCATTCTCGTGTTACGCTGCACGTTTGAGCTTCAGCGAGAACCAATGAGGATCATTCTCGTGTTACGCAGCACGTTTGAGCTTCAGCGAGAACCAATGAGGTTCATTCTCGTGTTACGCAGCACGTTTGAGCTTCTGCGAGAACCAATGAGGATCATTCTCGTGTTACGCAGCACGCTTGAGCTTCAGCAAGAACCAATGAGGATCATTCTCGTGTTACGCAGCACGCTTGAGCTTTAGCAAGAACCAATGAGGATCATTCTCGTGTTACGCAGCACGTTTGAGCTTCTGCGAGAACCAATGAGGATCATTCTCGTGTTACGCTGCACGTTTGAGCTTCTGCGAGAACCAATGAGGTTCATTCTCGTGTTACGCAGCACGTTTGAGCTTCTGCGAGAACCAATGAGGTTCATTCTCGTGTTACGCAGCACGTTTGAGCTTCTGCGAGAACCAATGAGGATCATTCTCGTGTTACGCAGCACGTTTGAGCTTCAGCAAGAACCAATGAGGATCATTCTCGTGTTACGCAGCACGCTTGAGCTTCAGCAAGAACCAATGAGGATCATTCTCGTGTTACGCAGCACGTTTGAGCTTCAGCGAGAACCAATGAGGATCATTCTCGTGTTACGCAGCACGTTTGAGCTTCTGCGAGAACCAATGAGGATCATTCTCGTGTTACGCAGCACGTTTGAGCTTCAGCAAGAACCAGTGAGGATCATTCTCGTGTTACGCAGCACGTTTGAGCTTCAGCGAGAACCAATGAGGTTCATTCTCGTGTTACGCAGCACGTTTGAGCTTCTGCAAGAACCAATGAGGTTCATTCTCGTGTTACGCAGCACGTTTGAGCTTCAGCGAGAACCAATGAGGTTCATTCTCGTGTTACGCAGCACGTTTGAGCTTCTGCGAGAACCAATGAGGTTCATTCTCGTGTTACGCAGCACGCTTGAGCTTCAGCGAGAACCAATGAGGTTCATTCTCGTGTTACGCAGCACGTTTGTGCTTCAGCAAGAACCAATGAGGATCATTCTCGTGTTACGCAGCACGTTTGAGCTTCAGCGAGAACCAATGAGGTTCATTCTCGTGTTACGCAGCACGTTTGAGCTTCAGCGAGAACCAATGAGGTTCATTCTCGTGTTACGCAGCACGTTTGAGCTTCAGCAAGAACCAATGAGGATCATTCTCGTGTTACGCAGCACGTTTGAGCTTCAGCAAGAACCAATGAGGATCATTCTCGTGTTACGCAGCACGTTTGAGCTTCAGCGAGAACCAATGAGGTTCATTCTCGTGTTACGCAGCACGTTTGAGCTTCAGCAAGAACCAATGACGATCATTCTCGTGTTACGCAGCACGTTTGAGCGTCTGGAAGAACCAATGAGGATCATTCTCGTGTTACGCAGCACGTTTGAGCTTCAGCGAGAACCAATGAGGTTCATTCTCGTGTTACGCAGCACGTTTGAGCTTCTGCAAGAACCAATGAGGTTCATTCTCGTGTTACGCAGCACGTTTGAGCTTCAGCAAGAACCAATGAGGTTCATTCTCGTGTTACGCAGCACGCTTGAGCTTCTGCAAGAACCAATGAGGTTCATTCTCGTGTTACGCAGCACGTTTGAGCTTCTGCAAGAACCAATGAGGTTCATTCTCGTGTTACGCAGCACGCTTGAGCTTCTGCAAGAACCAATGAGGTTCATTCTCGTGTTACGCAGCACGTTTGAGCTTCAGCAAGAACCAATGAGGTTCATTCTCGTGTTACGCAGCACGTTTGAGCTTCTGCAAGAACCAATGAGGTTCATTCTCGTGTTACGCAGCACGCTTGAGCTTCTGCAAGAACCAATGAGGTTCATTCTCGTGTTACGCAGCACGCTTGAGCTTCTGCAAGAACCAATGAGGTTCATTCTCGTGTTACGCAGCACGTTTGAGCTTCAGCAAGAACCAATGAGGATCATTCTCGTGTTACGCTGCACGTTTGAGCTTCAGCGAGAACCAATGAGGTTCATTCTCGTGTTACGCAGCACGTTTGAGCTTCAGCGAGAACCAATGAGGTTCATTCTCGTGTTACGCAGCACGTTTGAGCTTCAGCGAGAACCAATGAGGATCATTCTCGTGTTACGCAGCACGTTTGAGCTTCAGCGAGAACCAATGAGGATCATTCTCGTGTTACCCAGCACGCTTGAGCTTCAGCAAGAACCAATGAGGATCATTCTCGTGTTACGCAGCACGCTTGAGCTTCTGCAAGAACCAATGAGGTTCATTCTCGTGTTACGCAGCACGTTTGAGCTTCAGCAAGAACCAATGAGGATCATTCTCGTGTTACGCAGCACGTTTGAGCTTCAGCAAGAACCAATGAGGATCATTCTCGTGTTACGCAGCACGCTTGAGCTTCTGCAAGAACCAATGAGGTTCATTCTGGTGTTACGCAGCACGCTTGAGCTTCTGCAAGAACCAATGAGGATCATTCTCGTGTTACGCAGCACGCTTGAGCTTCTGCAAGAACCAATGAGGTTCATTCTCGTGTTACGCAGCACGTTTGAGCTTCAGCGAGAACCAATGAGGTTCATTCTCGTGTTACGCAGCACGTTTGAGCTTCAGCGAGAACCAATGAGGATCATTCTCGTGTTACGCAGCACGCTTGAGCTTCTGCAAGAACCAATGAGGATCATTCTCGTGTTACGCAGCACGTTTGAGCTTCAGCAAGAACCAATGACGATCATTCTCGTGTTACGCAGCATGTTTGAGCTTCAGCGAGAACCAATGAGGTTCATTCTCGTGTTACGCTGCACGTTTGAGCTTCAGCGAGAACCAATGAGGATCATTCTCGTGTTACGCAGCACGTTTGAGCTTCAGCGAGAACCAATGAGGTTCATTCTCGTGTTACGCAGCACGTTTGAGCTTCTGCGAGAACCAATGAGGATCATTCTCGTGTTACGCAGCACGCTTGAGCTTCAGCAAGAACCAATGAGGTTCATTCTCGTGTTACGCAGCACGTTTGAGCTTCAGCGAGAACCAATGAGGTTCATTCTCGTGTTACGCAGCACGTTTGAGCTTCAGCAAGAACCAATGACGATCATTCTCGTGTTACGCAGCATGTTTGAGCTTCAGCGAGAACCAATGAGGTTCATTCTCATGTTACGCTGCACGTTTGAGCTTCAGCGAGAACCAATGAGGATCATTCTCGTGTTACGCAGCACGTTTGAGCTTCAGCGAGAACCAATGAGGATCATTCTCGTGTTACGCAGCACGTTTGAGCTTCAGCAAGAACCAATGAGGATCATTCTCGTGTTACGCAGCACGTTTGAGCTTCAGCAAGAACCAATGACGATCATTCTCGTGTTACGCAGCATGTTTGAGCTTCAGCGAGAACCAATGAGGTTCATTCTCATGTTACGCTGCACGTTTGAGCTTCAGCGAGAACCAATGAGGATCATTCTCGTGTTACGCAGCACGCTTGAGCTTCAGCGAGAACCAATGAGGATCATTCTCGTGTTACGCAGCACGTTTGAGCTTCAGCGAGAACCAATGAGGATCATTCTCGTGTTACGCAGCACGTTTGAGCTTCAGCGAGAACCAATGAGGATCATTCTCGTGTTACGCAGCACGTTTGAGCTTCAGCAAGAACCAATGAGGATCATTCTCGTGTTACGCAGCACGCTTGAGCTTCAGCAAGAACCAATGAGGATCATTCTCGTGTTACGCAGCACGTTTGAGCTTCAGCGAGAACCAATGAGGATCATTGTCGTGTTACGCAGCACGTTTGAGCTTCTGCGAGAACCAATGAGGATCATTCTCGTGTTACGCAGCACGCTTGAGCTTCAGCAAGAACCAATGAGGATCATTCTCGTGTTACGCAGCACGTTTGAGCTTCAGCAAGAACCAATGAGGATCATTCTCGTGTTACGCAGCACGCTTGAGCTTCAGCAAGAACCAATGAGGATCATTCTCGTGTTACGCAGCACGTTTGAGCTTCAGCGAGAACCAATGAGGATCATTGTCGTGTTACGCAGCACGTTTGAGCTTCAGCGAGAACCAATGAGGATCATTCTCGTGTTACGCAGCACGCTTGAGCTTCAGCGAGAACCAATGAGGATCATTCTCGTGTTACGCAGCACGTTTGAGCTTCAGCGAGAACCAATGAGGATCATTCTCGTGTTACGCAGCACGTTTGAGCTTCAGCGAGAACCAATGAGGATCATTCTCGTGTTACGCAGCACGTTTGAGCTTCAGCAAGAACCAATGAGGATCATTCTCGTGTTACGCAGCACGCTTGAGCTTCAGCAAGAACCAATGAGGATCATTCTCGTGTTACGCAGCACGTTTGAGCTTCAGCGAGAACCAATGAGGATCATTGTCGTGTTACGCAGCACGTTTGAGCTTCTGCGAGAACCAATGAGGATCATTCTCGTGTTACGCAGCACGTTTGAGCTTCAGCAAGAACCAATGAGGTTCATTCTCGTGTTACGCAGCACGTTTGAGCTTCAGCGAGAACCAATGAGGTTCATTCTCGTGTTACGCAGCACGTTTGAGCTTCAGCGAGAACCAATGAGGATCATTCTCGTGTTACGCAGCACGTTTGAGCTTCAGCGAGAACCAATGAGGATCATTCTCGTGTTACGCAGCACGTTTGAGCTTCAGCGAGAACCAATGAGGTTCATTCTCGTGTTACGCAGCACGTTTGAGCTTCAGCGAGAACCAATGAGGATCATTCTCGTGTTACGCAGCACGTTTGAGCTTCAGCGAGAACCAATGAGGATCATTCTCGTGTTACGCAGCACGCTTGAGCTTCAGCGAGAACCAATGAGGTTCATTCTTGTGTTACGCAGCACGTTTGAGCTTCAGCGAGAACCAATGAGGATCATTCTCGTGTTACGCAGCACGTTTGAGCTTCTGGATATGTTCACTGATCAATGTTTATATGTGAATAAAAGCCTTTACTTTAAATCGTCAAAGTGTCAGTTGCGTAGCTGCAAATGGATGAATAGATATCTCACAGATTTCATCAAAAATATCTTCATTTGTGTTCCAAAGATGAATGAAAGTCTTACGGGTTTGGAACGACATGAAGGTGAGTAATTAATGACAGAATTTTCATTTTTGGGTGAACTAATCCTTTAAGCGGACAGTCTACTAATACTTTAATGACTGCTAGTTGACATGCAGTTACTTATGGTTAGTAGAAGCTCTGAAGTGGACTAACGAAATAAAGTGTAACCTACGCCTCTTCTATGATGAACGTGCTTTAAAAAAATTTATTATAAATTTTAATTCAAAATTATTTATTGTGATATTTCTGGGGTTTAAAGTAAAACATGTGTTATAATAAGTCATCCTTAGATAGCAACAAAGAAAGATTCTCACATTAAAAGCCTGGAATTCTTGAAAACAACTTTATTCAAATTCTTAACATAAGCCATACTGTATTAAAACATCATTGATATTTGGATAAAACATGTTTGCCATATTAAAGGCAAATAATTAGCCATATATGCCATTAAAGTTAGTCATGTGACAAGAACACAATGAAACATTGAGAATCAGACCCTCAGGACTGTGTCTCTCACAAATATCAGAGCATTTTTATGGCATGACAAGTTTAGTTGAGGTTGTCACTCATATGTTATTGTTGATCAATGGTTGCACCACTTGACATTTTTATGAATAAATACATTTTATAACTGCATTTTTAAAACCAACAAAAATATAAAGATGTCTAAAAATGCGGCACAAGCATTTTAAAGTTGATTCTCACAGACATGTCTTATTTGTCACTGACCTGCATTAATTCTGTCTATTAACGGATTATAAGTCGGAAGATGATTTCCTAACATCAGACTAATACGCTGGATCCATACATCTTCCGTTTGGAGCCAGTTTTAATGGCACATGTGTGAAGTAGCGTATAGTGCATGTGTTAATCATGATGAAAGAGGTTCCCTGCCTCCGTCCAGGGGTCACATAAACACAGCTGTGTCTGGGGCTGCGCACACACGTCCATACGCCCGACTGTGTTTTCAATAAATCAGTGCATCTGAACTCACAGCCTGGCTTATCTGGGCTCAGATCGAGCTCTTTCGGGGTCTGTGATGTGTTTCAGTCTTAATCCCTGCTCTTCAGTGGATCCTTTATGTGCACGTATGCTGTTTGAGCTTCTTATCAACTGCAGTATATCTGAACGTCTGCATTATCAGTATCTGGTCAAAGTACTTTGGGGGACAGTAACATGTATTTGATTATTCTTACGTTCAAATCATCTTGGTACATTTTTGCATAAAAAAAAAAAAACGTCATGGTTAAACTTTGTTTTTATGGTGCACTATAGACTAAGTACCTACACGTCAACTAGCAGTCATTATAGTATTAGTAGACTGTTAGGAGAACTTTTTTCAGACAATACTTTGAATGATGCAGTCCACATTATATGATTTATGACTGAGGTGACACTTTATAATATGTAAATATTGCAGCTTCAGGAAATGAAGTTGAATGAGAAATCAGGAATAGCATGTGTGTGTTGGTGACTCACGTTACGCTGAAACTGTCGGTGGTGTGTCTATTCACGGCCTCTTTGCATTGTTTCCGATACGCCTCTCGTGTTACTCTTCCCGTCGGTGGGAACGACGGGAGAAGCTAATTGCATTGTCGTATGCAGATGTCATTTTTGTTCAGATGCACTTGCAGAATAATTCATTTTTCTCCACTAGTGCCACAGCTTATTTTCACAGCGACCTGTTTAATATGAAATCCCACAGGCTCACACAAGGTGCATTCGTATCGCATGCAAAGACGTGATCCGCTCTTGACAGGGCCAAACAGCTGCGAACTGGAAGACAGCTTCATTATTGTCTTCGTGTTACAGATGGATGACACCGCTGACAGACATGCTGAATAAATTGGCAGGGTTATGCAAAAGAAACGAGCTTACGTTTCGGCTTTCCAGGAGTCTCAAGGTGTATTTTTAGTCAAATGAGATGTTGCACAGCGGTGTGTGGCATATGATTTCATATGTTAAAAGCATCCCGTCGCCGTTCAGCAATCTTTGTCGAGGGTCTGAGGACATGATTGGAATGTCCGATGACAATTCAACAATCACACCTGAAAAGTTCTGTTGAAAAGAGCAAGGTCTTTTGTTTGGTGGACTGTTTTCGTTCAGAGACTGTCTACTTCTCTGTTTCTTCACCAAGACATCTAATGTTGTAAAAATGTTTTGTTTAGTAAAGAAAAGTTTGTCCAATATCTCTCTCGGTTGCAAGATGAATCGTCCGTGCCCTGATCCGGCTTTCAGGAATAAATCATGCTCTGACATTCCTGAAGAGAATTTAAAGGCCATTTGTCATGAAACTCAAGCTTCATCACAGATATATACAGCAGACAAACCGATCGATTAGGAGTTTACCCGAGTTAACCAGCTTAATGTTAACATTTTACTGTTCAAAAACTTCACAATGCTACATTCAGCAATCCTTGTCCTTAGGCCAACATTGTTGCTTATATTTGTTGCATCAATGATCACAATTTACACTCTTATCTTGAATTATTTCCACTGTTCTTCGATTGTAAGTGATTGATTGAAAATGGAATGTGAAACTATACAGTGACAGTTAAAGTACCTGCTGTCATTCATTAGATCAAGAGTCTGTATCTGTGTGTTTGTCAAATACTGCAGGATCTTTCTCTTCATTAACGTCACTTTTCTTAATCAAGTGGATGTATGAAGTCAGTCACGCCGCTGTAGAGAATCACATTAACTGGAAACATCATCCACTAACCACAAACACACACCATGGTTTTCGTCATCATTTGTTTTAACATTTTGTTTTTTGTCAAATGTTTTGCTTGAAACTCATTCTTGTGCTGTCAGTCTTTAGGGCGCATTGTACATATTTAACTAAATTTGATATATGGATAAATGTTGCGGTGTTGATGGACATGTATATATTTTCATTGACTGGCTGAAGGCTGAACACACCTCTGTATTGTTCAAGAGTGATTAGATGGGCTTGTTTGCCCTTTTGCCTTCAGTTGCAACAATGACATCCCAAACAGTTTAGTGCTAGTTGACTTGCTCCTAATGGAGGGTGTGACAGGACGCTAAAGCCTCCTTCATGTGCGTCTGCACTCCGGATGAGCCGATCCTGAAAGATTTCACTGCATTATCAACAGGAGAAGGAGCTGAAAGATTGGAACACGGAAAACATGAAATGTTGTCCTTTTAAGCTTCCGCAAATGTGATGAAATTAATTTAAAAATGACTTGTAGCAACACACAACTAAGATGCTTTTGTCTGTGGGTCAATCCTATAGTTTGGTGGATTTAAACAATAATACTTATTTTACATAAAATGAGGTTTTATTTAACAAAGTTCGGGAGGAGCAGGTTCAGATAATTAACCAAATTATGCACAGCTGGAGATTAATCAGTAATCAACTCAATGACAGAGTATAAATTCACAGCAGACCTATCTCTGTTCATTGAAAGTTTGTCAGCATCCCCCCTCCACCCCATCTCCTCACTTCCAGTTCCATCTACACTTACCAACTGGGGGGAGTACTTTGGGTTCGGGCCTAACTCCGAGCTCGGAGCCCTCCCCCCGGACAGCACGCCAAATACGCTTAAACTTATTGTATTAATTATATGTAGATGTGAACTCGTGAAATGTTGATCAACTTTCATGCCACAGGGTTTTCCATGATGTACTCCAATTATTCCAAATTCACACAAAGTCACATTATGTCTGAGTTTGAGTTTTTCGTTGTTTCCTGTTTTCCCTTTGTTTCCTTTGTTTGCATTAGTAACCATGGTTTTTCATTGTTTGATTAATTCAATCTACCTGTGTCTCATTTCCTCCCTTTGTTAATGTTTGTATATATAGGGCTTGTATTCAGTTATTTATTTGTTCCGATATTGGGTATATATTCTGAAACCTGAAAGTGTTTGATATTTTGAGTTTGTGTTTAATAAAACAACTGCTGCGATTAGATGTTGCCCTTTTTTTGCTGCATCTACACATTGACTAAAGATCAGAACCTACACAAAAAATGGATCTAGAAGCAGTTCAGATCCTGTCCATCTCACAGGGAGATGTTCGTTCCCTCGAGGAACACACACAGGATTTTTTGGATCTGGTCTATGTCATCCATTACAATGACGACAGCCTGTGTGTGTGTGTCAGCGTTTAAAGAGTTTATGGACTGGGTGCTTTTTCAGGGTGGATCCCCCTTCACCATCAGTGAGAGTGAGGAAGATCATGACTTACCACAGTCTACCAAGCACATGCTGCAAATCAGCCACGCCACAAGAGTAGGAACAAGAGCCCACTGCAGACTCAGAGCCACGGAAAGCCAAGTCTGACAGGTGTCATGAGCCTACACCAGGTCTCCTTCGTCGCTGATGCTCCTGCCCAGGCTCCCACTCCCTCCTCCTCTGCCAATACCATCTAGTTCTTTGGCCCCCGTCTCTGCTGGCTCCCTTCCGCCCTTTGGATCCTCCTTTGCTGGCTCCACCTAGCAGCTCGGATTCGCCTTGGGCTTTCAGGTCTCCAGTGTGTCGATCCCCTATCTCCACTTCAAGCCTCCGAGCCCCAGACTCCACCTCGTCCTGTCAACCCATTGCCTCCACCTTGGCTCTACATTCCCTTGACTCCACCGTGGTCCGTTTTCCCTCAGACTACACCGGGCTCCCTCATGCCTCTGGCTACACCTTGGCTCT
>CM040806.1:35730099-35785099 GCA_022829025.1 Squalius cephalus | reverse complement strand
ATGTTATGGGAACAAAATTGATGACAATATCCGAAATCCTTGTGGAAAACAGCTTATAACTGTCAGTAACACTAGTCCCACCACACAAGCTCCAAGCCCTAAGACGAATGGAGCTGAAGGTCTGGTAAGGTCAGCCTGACATCATGACAGACATTATCTTTAAGGGAATACTGGCACTGGTAAGGTCAGCCTGACATCATGCCAGACATTATCTTTAAGAGAATACTGGCACAAGAAAGCAATAGTTTCCTCTCCTCATGACCTCATGTCACTCATGACCCAAGGGAGTTGTCTACTTAAGGGGCCGCTATCAGGGGGAGACAGCTTCACCCTTAGTGACTCATGAAGGGCCGTCTGCTTGTAAACTCAACCTGTTGGGAGGCAGCCATGCTTCATGAAACACAAGGAAACTGCCTACTTAGATATACACCTCTAGGGGGACGGCATGTCTTCAGTACATGTAGGGTGATCTGGTTCAACCCCTAAACACCACTCAACCCCTAAAATGCTCCACCCCATCTGACCTAGAGTCAGCATCTCGCAAGACCAGCCCTCAACCAGTTAGAAGGGAAGCAACCACTTCTCCCCAGGTGAGGGGAGTCCACCACTCACCCAAGACTGTGATCCCCAACTTAGACTAGGCTAGAAACCCTAACAAAGACCCTAACAAAGAGACCCATAAGGGAAGGGTGAACTACGCCCACTAGAGGAAACTAGATAATGGCTGCAAAGTATTAGCCGTGCTATAGTCTCCGAAGTCTGCCTGAGCCCGAACAGAGCATGGAGGACGCAAGAGAAGGTATCTCAGCAACTGGGAGGGTACACTCCACGATAGCCCCTGCAGTCTGGGGATCATCTCGAGCTCTCTTGTGGCAGCAGGAGACCTTCTTTCAGATCCCAAAGAGGAGGCCCAGGCTCAACCACATTATCGGTCTCCGGCGCACACGAGGATACTGCCCAAGTGGGGGAGGCTGTTTCTACTTCGCTGCTTACACAAGGGACCCGCCTGCTTAATAACCCATTATAGGGGAGGCGGCTATGACCTTGTGAATATGCTAAAGCTTGTATTCTAGGGAAACTACCCATAGAAGAACCCAAATAGGGAGGCAGTTTCATTTAGGTAAATGAAGAAGCCTCCTACTAAGGAGACCCCGATCTTGGGGGAGTTTGCTACGACTTCATTACCATAAGGGAGCGGCCTGGTTAAAAGACCCCTATAGGGGGAGGCAGCTGAACTTGAATCTTCAGCATATCACAAAAAGGGAGATCACGAGTGCTCAAAACTGTGACAAGGACCTTGCTTAGAGACCATAATGGGGAAGGTGCAACTCGTTCTACCAGCCTAAAGGGGGCTTCCTATAAAGCTTACACCATTTGGGGAAGCCCACACCCTGGTAAACACAAGGGAGGAAACCTACTTCCCTACTTAAAGGAAACCCCCCACCCCTAGGGGTGAGGATAGTCAAGTCAAGTCACCTTTATTTATATAGCGCTTTTTACAATTCCCCATTAAATCCCCATTGAAGGAAAGGCGCAAGTCCGGGACGGCGTGGTGTAAATCTCTTAAACGCTGCAGACAGCGCCCTCACCGCTCTGAACCTCTCGACCACCATCTCGACGGAGGGTGATACTGGTGCATCAAGGAGAAAGCGCTTTTCTTGTCAAAGAAAAGTTTTCTTGTCAACCCCAATGTCAGCCATTAACCCACAGATGTCTCTCGTTCAGCTGTTTGCTTGGCGGCCCGGAGAGCCAGATCTGTGGTTCGGCGCAGCTCAGCGACCGCTTCAGGGGAGAGGCCTTGCCGTCATCCCGATCCTTAGGAGGTCCGCTTGGTAGGCTTGTGTGTAAAGCCCATTGGCCTGACCCGCGTCCACGGACGCCCTGCCATTCAACAGAGATGTAGCCCTCAATGGCTTTGATGACAGGGCTGGATTCTTCAACATCAATGTTTCTCCCATAAAAAAAATAGTTTGCGAGTGCATCTTCCATGGAAGGCATATCCATAGGGATGGTTATACTACGATACTGCTTATCGATATCAGTACTTATCGATTCTGTTATCTATATTACTCTCTATAGTTTGGTGCAAAAAGACATGAGGTGAAAAGATTTTACTGCTGAACTTTAGTACTTGCAGTTTACAAATGCCTCTAAGCAAACAGAAAAAGGCACATAACAAACCACATTTTAGGGTTGGGTATCGTTTTAATTTTACGCCGATCCCTAATTTCAATTCCAATAAGGTAAAACCTTAGATATCATTCACATGTATTTTTAGTCTTTTTGCAAAACATATAATTGTAACTGAATATCATGAACAAAAATCAACAGGCTAAAGAACACTTACACAAGAAATTGTGGTTTAAAAACACCATAGCAAAAACAACTATAGCCTAACTAATGTAAGACAACTAATTAAAGACAAACACTCAAAAATGGACAAATAAAAAATTAGCAAGCGCAACAAATAAATACAACTAGACAAAAGATATGATTGAAATAAACAGTGTTTTAAGATCCTCAGGTGTTCAGGTATAGAAACTGTAATCAAATGTAAAATAACACTGCACTTTATAGATCAAACATACATTACAAATAGGGCTGGGTATTGACACAGATTTCACAATTCGATTCGATTTCGATTCACAAGCTTGCGATTCGATTCGATTCGATTCAATATCGATTATTTTGGATATCAGGTACAATACATTGCAAATTTTCTCAAGGAAAACTGGAAAAAAGGGGAAAAAAATATTGTAAGCTATGGGAGTCAGTTGTAGCCTATAGGCTTCATTAGCCTACTATAATATTGAAGGTAAAAATGAACTGATTTGTATACAAACACTTAAAATACACTTTTATTTATTTTTATAATAATAAAGTTATATGAAATTATATAAAAATTTAAATGGTGGCTGTCATAAAAACTTTCCAAATTTATTCAAACATGCATTAAATATTGAAGAACATTAAACATTATAATGAATATGTAATATGGTGCATATATTTAGCAGAATGCTCCTCTCTAGAGTTAATTCTTCTCGCTGACTGACGAGTTTATGGTCACTGGATATGGTTTTTCTGAGGTAAATGTGACGTTACATGACATTGTTTACTGACGTCTTTCCACGGTTGAAACACTGATTGAGCGACTCCATGTCACATGATACGGACTTCGATAAGATGTACTCTACTTTTAACACACTTTCAGATGCTCATTCATGTTTATCTCGCGCTGTAACTGGTGTTATTAAGGCGGAGGAGAAGATCATGTGCTTCTCTAGAGCTGAGCCAGAGCGATCTCACGCCACAGCGACAAAATGGCAATTATGTTTTTGAATTTCGTAAGAAAATGGACATAATTTGAAATCTGAGACTTTGTTTCATATCAATAATAACAAAGCACAAAGATTATTGCGATTTATTGGATGGGATGCGCACAACAATGTTCCATTCATTCATCAACTGAAAACAGGATGACTAATCGATTCTTGGGATTTAAGAATCGATATCGTTTCATAAAAATGAGAATCGATTCAAATCTAGAAATCGATATGTTTTACCCAGCCCTAATTACAAATATAGTTACAAAAAAAAAATACCGGTTCTCGGTACCCATCCCTTTCATATCCATAACTGTGATCTCTCATCCTCTCAACGTTCACGTAATTCGCATGATGAAAAGTATGAATACGAGCTGAATATGTTTTCCTCCAGGACTTCTCCACCTCAGAGCATTGTCTCCTAGATGACTCTTTTAGAGAAAGCACATTCACATCTAGCAGCCCGCTCAAGTAACTATTCATATCCATACCTCGATCAAATATTATGTGATAATATTTGTTGACAATATAGCATAACGAGCGATATATAAGCTATTTTTTTAGGCTGGTCATTTTTGACCTGGAACAAGTGTAACAAGATGGGAAAAATGACCAAAAATAATGAACAACAATTTTGTGCAAGTAGTTATACCCTTGTAGAGTAAAGTCAGTAAGTTTTAGTCCAATACCATAATATTAACTAGCATTTTTGGGAAAAAGGTCAAAATGACCAGAATGACCTTCTCTCCTGGTCAAAATGACCAGAACACAAGCTGAGGGTTAAACTAATTAATTGTCAGCATTTGCTGAATTTTTCTGACGAACTTTGGCATGACAGCATGTTTAGAGGATTTGTCTGTCTTAATGATGTGTTTGATCCTTGTTGTTCTTCCTCAGTGTTTCTGTCTTGTTTTCTAGTGCAAATATCTAAACATTCTTAAATCATGATAAATTTATCATAAATTAAATTTTGTACATAATTTACTTGAGAAGTCACATATTAAGTCACTAAATAAGTTAAGAAGTAAAATATCTGCCAATGGATCAGAATTCTCCCTTTGAATTAAGGTGTTTTCTGACCCCATCGGCAGATATTTGTTCTGGGTTTAAGCATAAGCTCACTTAATTTTGACACATTTTTCAGAAAATATATCTTGAGACATTTTGGCTTCTTCATCTTGTTTTAAGAATGTTGAGATATTTGTACTGGAAAACGAGACAGACATTCTTTTTGCAGTATTTGATCAACTTTGGATGTTATGTTTTGTCTCTTTTAACCTATAGATATGAGTTCTGTCACCATTGCTCTGGTGATGCTGGGGAAGTTCGGTCTGTCGGCAGCGTTTTCGATCGTGTACCCAGCGACGGCTGAGCTGTACCCCACCGTCGTGAGGGGCTCGGCTTTGGGAACCTGCTCCATGGCGTCCAGAGCCGGCAGCCTCTCCGCACCATACTTCATCTACTTAGGTCTGTAATCTCTCCTATCTCATCTCATAAATCAGTGATGTAGTAAGTGTATCTTGATTTAAGAATGTTTAGATATCTGTACTGGAAAATGACAAACAGGCAATCTTTTCTCAAAACCAGGTTTCTATACAAATGATGTAGAGGGAGAAAACACTTCAAAACTGCAAGAGGTTTATTTCACCTGAAAATGATCATTTCTCTCATCCCTCATTCTCTCAGAAGAACTGCGGGAACGTCTCGAGACGCTTGAAGAAACCTTCCTGCAAAGCTACCTGAGAAACTATGCGCAAAAATAACTTCAAAAGTTGAAGTTTTCCAAAACCAAAAAATCAAAAACTTTTGATTTCCACAGTAAAAAAGGCACAACTTTTTATAACTTTTGGAATAGAAAATTTGTAATAACTATTTCTGAAAAATATGATACGGTTCATTTATGCAATGTTCTTTGGTCCTTTCTCTCTTTTTCTGTGTGTGAGTGTGAGTGAGGTTTTTCACTTTTATCTTTTTCATTATTTGGGTTAATGAAAGGTTGACGTAGGCTGTTAGAGATGTGTGTATGCAGGCAGGGAGTAATGTAGACACCCAGCTAACAAAACATATTAACTCATTAACTTTTGAAAATGTTATTTCTGAATGTTATTTCACATTCAATACAACCAAGGTTGCCCAAAGTGCCGTACATCAATAATAATAAAACATAATAATAATAAAACAAACATACAACAAGGAAACGGCAAAAAACAACCGCACACCTAAGAATTAATAAATAAATGAATAAATGTAATAAATGAGCTTTTAGCAAAGATTTAAAACTGGAAATGGTCTGAGCAGATCTAATACAGAAAGGCAAAGAATTCCAGAGTTTGTTGGTATAATGTTGGTAATGATGAGTCCTGTAGAGAGGCAGTTCCAGTTTACTCTTGGCATGAACATGCGACCTGGATCCGGATGTTGTCACTGAAAACACAAGTGTGAACGCGCTTCTGATCGGGATGTTATCCGATCAGCGTGTCCAGGTTCAGGGGTAGTCGAGGACGCATTGTGATCAGTGTAATGTAAACTAGGGCTGCACAATACACTCACCTAAAGGATTATTAGGAACACCATACTAATACTGTGTTTGACCCGCTTTCACCTTCAGAACTGCCTTAATTCTACGTGGCATTGATTCAACAAGGTGCTGAAAGCATTCTTTAGAAATGTTGGCTCATATTGATAGGATAGCATCTTGCAGTTGATGGAGATTTGTGGGATGCACATCCAGGGCACGAAGCTCCCGTTCCACCACATCCCAAAGATGCTCTATTGGGTTGAGATCTGGGATTGGGCCATTTTAGTACAGTGAACTCATTGTCATGTTCAAGAAACCAATTTGAAATGATTCGAGCTTTGTGACATGGTGCATTATCCTGCTGGAAGTAGCCATCAGAGGATGGGTACATGGTGGTCATAAAGGGATGGACATGGTCAGAAACAATGCTCAGGTAGGCCGTGGCATTTAAACGATGCCCAATTGGCACTAAGGGGCCTAAAGTGTGCCAAGAAAACATCCCCCACACCATTACACCACCACCACCAGCCTGCACAGTGGTAACAAGGCATGATGGATCCATGTTCTCACTCTGTTTACGCCAAATTCTGACTCTACCATCTGAATGTCTCAGCAGAAATCGAGACTCATCAGACCAGGCAACATTTTTCCAGTCTTCAACTGTCCAATTTTGGTGAGCTCGTGCAAATTGTAGCCTCTTTTTCCTATTTGTAGTGGAGATGAGTGGTACCCGGTGGGGTCTTCTGCTGTTGTAGCCCATCCGCCTCAAGGTTGTGCGTGTTGTGGCTTCACAAATGCTTTGCTGCATACCTCGGTTGTAACGAGTGGTTATTTCAGTCAAAGTTGCTCTTCTATCAGCTTGAATCAGTCGGCCCATTCTCCTCTGACCTCTAGCATCAACAAGGCATTTTCGCCCACAGGACTGCCGCATACTGGATGTTTTTCCCTTTTCACACCATTCTTTGTAAACCCTAGAAATGGTTGTGCGTGAAAATCCCAGTAACTGAGCAGATTGTGAAATACTCAGACCGGCCCGTCTGGCACCAACAACCATGCCACGCTCAAAATTGCTTAAATCACCTTTCTTTCCCATTCTGACATTCAGTCTGGAGTTCAGGAGATTGTCTTGACCAGGACCACACCCCTAAATGCATTGAAGCAACTGCCATGTGATTGGTTGATTAGATAATTGCATTAATGAGAAATTGAACAGGTGTTCCTAATAATCCTTTATATCGAAATTATCGAAATATCGCAAATGTATATATCGCGATATGCATATCGCAACGGCTTGCAATAACTGTGGTCATGAACAAAAGACAAAGAGAAAATCACTCGCTGCTCTCGGCTGAATAACTTTTGTAGCTTTGATAAGAATCAGTATATATTTAATTCATACAGTGAAAACTAAGTGTTTTATTTTTACATTTGATTATTCAGTTTCTGTTGTTAAATAAGCCTAATGTAGGATAACCTGAAACCCTGAACCTTTACACTGATGTTAAAATAACACTTCTTACACTACAGTAAAACACTGATGTTCACGTTCAGAAGTTGTAGGGATGTTTTCTTGTCACAAAAAGAATGTGTAGGTTATATAATTTTAAATATATTTTAAGGATAATTTAAGTTTATTTTAAGCATTATCGTATCGCATATCGCATTATTTAATGAGTTATCGCATATCGCATTTTTCTTCAATATCGTGCAGCCCTAATGTAAACGCACTCTGGTTGTCTCTTGTTGTTTCGCTGCAGGAGGATACTACAGGTCTCTGCCGTACATCCTGATCGGCAGTCTGAATGTCCTCTCCGGGTTGCTCTACCTTCTTCTTCCGGAGAGTTTCGGATCTCCTTTACCCGAGGCTATCAGTCAAATGCAGACATTACTTTGGTAAGCCAGACAAGAGCAGCGCCCCCTGCTGTTTGCTACAGCATTAGCAGTCCTTTACATAACTGCCCCGATTTAAAACACATAAAAACACATGCAGACTTTATGGTAGGCCTACCCACAGAAATGAAATGAAGTGTTATTTAGTGAGAACTGCAGCATGGTCACATTTATCCTTTAAATGTTTGCATATTTGCATGCAGGGCTGTTAACGCGAATATTTCATAACCATGTTCATGCTATGTAAATCACAGACTTTGGAGCCTGTTTTTTTCTATATTGTCTTTTATTTTATTTAACTAAGATAATTACTGAGAAGTGATACAGTTTTCAATTATTTGACATTTGTGTGATATTGCGCAGGGATGATGAACTCACTTTTGCTGTGCACTGTAAATAATTATACATGTTTTTTTTTTTTTTTTTTTCCAGGTGTAAAAGAAGGCAATCTACTTGCAGTTCAACCAACAGTAAATGTGAAGAGGAGTATGAGTCTGAACGCTTATAATGGATCGTGAGGATTATCAGTGATTATGAGGGATTATAAAAGCTCTGTAAACTAACTTTTGATTTCCACAGTAAAAAAGGCACAACTTTTTATAACTTCTGGAATAGAAAATTTGTAATAACTATTTCTGTAAAATATGATACGGTTCATTTATGCAATGTTCTTTGGTCCTAAATGTGATAAAGGCTACACACAGTATGTATGTAACAATAAATTTTTCCTTTTGACACAACTTTTCAAACATATTTCTTTCTCTCTTTTTCTGTGTGTGAGTGTGAGTGAGGTTTTTCACTTTTATCTTTTTCATTGGGTTAATGAAAGGTTGACGTAGGCTGTTAGAGATGTGTGTATGCAGGCAGGGAGTAATGTAGACACCCAGCTAACAAAAAATATATTCTAACGTTTTGGTAATGTTCACATTAACTTTTGAAAACGGGTCTCAAAATGCAAGTTTTTGAAAACGGTCTCTGTGTAAACAGCGAAAAGCGTGAATCTCTGAAGATGAGGACGTCATGCACATGCCTATTGCGTGTTACGTCTGTAGTGTCTCATCGCCATCTACTGGCCTGGCAGCAGAATACAGCGTTTTTTCCCCAGAGCAAAAGGCTTGTTAGACTTCATACAGCTCTACACAGAACGATCGGCGGCTGACTTGAAGCAGTGCATGCTGGGGAGAAATGTTGTCCGACTTGATACAGCGCTGACGCCACGTGACTGTGACGTATGACATCAGAGTCCCGCGAGAGCGATTCGAGAGCAGCCGGAGGACTCAGCCAGCGCAGTTTATACGTTTTTGTTGTTGTTGTTGTTGTTGTTTATTGCTAAGAACATACATAATCAATGCCAGGGGTAAATACAATTGAGAGTACAATTACAGGTTACGAAATCAGGAAAATATCATGAATGACACAGTTTTCAGGGCTTTGGAGTTGCTGGGTGTGAGGAGAGTGTCCAGGTATGATTTAAAGGGATACTTCAGGATTTAGCATTAAGCTTTGTATTAGTAGAAAACCTGTAGTATTTTCGAATTACCGTACTTTCCACCCTCATATCCCCCTGAGACGAGAGATTTATGTATTTTTTGTCTGGAAAAAATCCTCCGATGACGCAAAAATCGTCATTTTGCGTCATCGGAGGATTTTCTGGCCAGAGGCTAAAGACTACAGCCAGTAGGAGGCGCTGTCACGCATATCTTCAACCCGCCCATAGGGGGATCTCACTCACAGAATGTACACACAGTGTCAGCCGTCTTTCTTTGGAAGCTAAGCTAGCAGGCTCTTGTTCTGTGGAGAAAGCTGAGTAGTAGGGGTTACCATCCTCCTTTTCCCGGACATGTCCGGCCGTCGAGATCGTCCAAAATGTCCGGGATTCGGCTTTTGCTTTCTGCAGTCGCCATTCATTGTTTACATGCACACCTTTTGTTTCAGTCTAACTGAATTCATTCTGATTGGTGAATCTGAATGCAGTGTTTACATGAACGCTAAACAAGTGATCGGTTGATGTGCGTTTTAACATTGCTAAGAAAATTCCCGCTCCTCCGTGAGAGATGCGAGACGGGCGCGTCTCAGTGATCACGCCACCGGCCTCGCGCCGTTCTCCCGCGGCCGTCAGCCTCGTCCTGCTCGCCACAGTGAACATGATGAATGGCGACTGTAGAACGCAAAAGCCGAATCCCGGACATTTTGGCCGATCTCGAAATCCCGGGCAGACTCGTCACGGAGACTCACTAGTGGCCTAGCCTTGTTGTTTAACTGCTCTCTAACCGGTAGGCGTGGCCTCCTAGGGCAGCGAAGCAAGTGCATTCTGGGAGTTGTTGTCTTTCATCCACATAAGCCAAAAATACATTTTCTGGCTTTTCTCAGTCTAGAAAGCTCCAAATTAAAAAAATTCTTCACATTTCTTCTACATAAATGACCAATTTTAAATACGCATTCATCTTTCCAGAGGTGAAGTATCCCTTTAAGTTCCTTACAAAAAATGTAAAAGTAGGGCTTAGCACCCTGGAATTTATATTCGTGAAAGAAAAAAAATCACTAGAAGAATAAGTACGTTTATCAAAAAATATTTGTCCTTTACATCTTTATCAAAGTTGTGCTGACCAAATAAAACATCTTTGTATAGCGAATAAAAACTCTGTGATGAAAATGTGTGTACAAACATACAGAAATCCTTCCAAACAGACTTATATGTGTGCATTCCCAGAAGAGATGAGAGATAGATGTGTCTTCAGCACCACAACATAACATGAAGAGTCAATATCAGGAAACATCTTTTTTAAGAGCTTCACAGGATAAAAACGATGAAGTCATTTGTATGACACCTCTTTGATCTTATTGGTCATTAAATATTAAGTTGACAAAGTCCACACTTTCTTCCTTGGAATATCGACAAACTGGCCATTCCAATAGGACACAATGTATGGGAGAGAAACAAAACAGTCTCATCCTGGAAGCTGTCTGATTCTCCTGTTCCGACCAGAAGAGTTAGAGAAGAAAACTAATGTTCCCAATCATGGTCTCAAAAGAATGAGCCATTGACAATCTAGCTGAGTCTCTGAGAAGAGTTATTGCTCCATAAGAGCGACAGCTATATTACACTTGTTAAAGGGGTGGTGTAATGCCCTTTTCACAAGATGTAAAATAAGTCTCTGATGTCCCTAGAGTGTGTGTGTGAAGTTTTAGCTCAAAATACCCCACAGATATTTTTATATAGCATGTTAAAATTGTCACTTTTTGAGGGTGAGCAAAAACACACTGTTTTGTGTCTGTCCCTTTAAATGCAAATGAGCTGCTGCTCCCGGCACAGGAGGCGGAGCTTCAAGAGCTTGCATTCACACACACATGCACTGAACATTTTAAAAACTTTTAGCCTTGTATGTTCAAACCGGTGTCAGACAATGATGGAGAGACTCAAGAAGAAGTGACAACATGTAGAAGATACAGGACATTTCTGAACGGTTAGTTGATGAACTTATGAAGCTGATGTGTAGTTATCTTCTAGTCATTGATTAGCATATTCTGTCATGATAATCTATACATCATGTTCAGGGGGCGGGGTTTATGTAAATTCTAGGGTTGGTGATGTCACTAACCCGGGAGGAATGTGGTGTAGTCTCTACCAGCCGTTTGTTGTAGTCCTTAAAAAGCGATTTCTGTAAAAGCAAATATCTCCCTTTGCTTTGAACTTTGAGTGTTGTAACTTTACAGATGTTGTTTATGCTCAAACAGCAACATTACACTCTAACTAAAGCTAGAAAAGTAAAATCATAATCAACCACCCCTTTAAAAACTCTAAATAGGAATACAAGAGTCTATCAGCACTGATTAAATGAGAGACCAAAATAATAATATTATTAACCCAATCTGGGTTATTTTTATAAAGAATATCACAACTGTTCCAAATAAAGTACCGGTGAGGACTAAAATTGTGTTTTATAGATTAGTTGCCAGACCAAAAGCACTAGTTTATGAAAATGTGATAATTTAAGGGGCAACTTAATGATGTTATAATTACACAGCAATAGGAAAGGGAGACTCCCACCAAAACAAGATTAGGAAGAATATTCCTAAATGAAACAGGGTTTGTTAAGTACTGTTTTAACCAATTTATATTGAAAGTATTATTTAAGGAAGTAAAACCTATAAAGTTTAGCCCACCACAGTCATATTTGTTAATAACCACAGACTTTTTAATGTAATTCCTCTTATGGTTCCACAGAAAGTCAAACAGCATTCTGTCAATATCTGCACAGATTTATGCACGTATAGGGTAAGTGGACCTCGAGACGCACTCAGCTTTAGCCATACGGGTTACATCTCTGTAACCATGAATTCAGTTTCCTTTTAGCTTTCCCAACAGCTGGGTCAAAGGTCAGTCTGCATCTGCCTTTATCATCCTCACACACTCCGATAGGTCACCTGTGACTGAACTGGAGTACCGTAGAGCAAGAGGACAGCTCACATTTATCAAGATGCTTGGGAGAAAAGTGTAATGTGTTGGATGGCAGTCAGAATCTGTGATTCATCTTTGAAGAACAGGGTAGTGTCGTGTGCTAGCTGACTAATAATTAAACGATGTAATACCTTGCAGATGAGTATTCGAAAGAAGTTGTGCCGCCACAAGAAATAAATAAGGGGATACAGGATACAACTCCTTAGCATTATTATAAAGAGTTCTTATAAATTTGCAGAATGGATCACCAAACCCAAGCTTTTGGAGAGATAGAAAAATAAACTTGTGTTCGAGAGAGTCAAAAGCTTTGTAAAACTCTACAAAAAGAATAAGACTTTCATCATCAACTAATTCACGATAATCTAATAAATCTAGAACAGGTCTGATATTGTTTGCTCTATGTCTTTTTGGCAGAAACCCTGATTGAGTCTCATCAATAACCGCACTCAGAACACACTCGAGTCTCTTGGCCAAAGCCCAAGTTAATATTTTATAGTCATTATTGAGAAGACAAATAGGCCGCCAGTTATCTATCAAGGTAGGATCTGTTTTAGGCTTGGGTGTAAGAGTTAGAGGAGTCCTTGTGTTAAACTAGAAGGCAAAGTTTCTGACTGAATACTCTCCAAAAACATCTCTAGCAGGAACGGTGCCAGTTCTTCAGCAAAGCTCTTGTAAAACTGTTATTTTTAAGGCCCTCAATCCCCTCAATTACTTCAGTGATAGTCAACAGTGTAAATCAGGAAGGCACCTGGGCCTGATAATATAGATAGGGGGTCGATTACTTTGGGAATGTGTCGAGCAGTTATGACCAATATTTTATGAAAGTTTTGCTCTGTCCCTTCAACAACAGAAAGTACCTGCACGGTGGAAGTAGTCTACACTGATTCCAGTGCCAAATATGTACAGACATTAGAGGACTTTAGACCTGTGGCACTCACATCTTTAGTTATGAAATCTTTTGAAAATTTGTAAAAAAATAAATAAATAAATAAATAAGAGAAAAAAACAAGAAATTATGCTAAAGACTCAGAGTCTTTTAGCCACATATTTAAGCTGAGAAACTCATTAATGAATTTAAGTGTAAGTAGGATGGATTTTAGATTTCATTGGGCAGAGAATACAGAGAGTAAATGACTGTTTTTCTGAAGGGTTAGTGCCATCTACTGGTCTCCTCAAGGATGTGTCCTCTCTCCTTTATTATTTATCTTGTACACAAATGATTGTAGTAGTAGTTTTAGAAATAACCACATCATAAAATGTGCTGATGATTCTGTAATGGTTAGCCTATTGAGTGAGGAGGACTCGATGCATGGTCTGGTTGAGGATTTTTAGCTCGGCTTGTTTGCTGGATTGTTGTAAACAACAAAAACGTGAATTTGTGAAAACTGTGACATTATGTGTTCAGTCTATAGGCGGGTAGTGTTTCTTTACAAAGTCACATTGCCAATCACTGGCCTGGCAGCAAAACACAGCGCTTTTAGTCGCCTTCGCAGTTCCGTGTGAACGGGGATCGTTTCGACAACATTGACGTCCGTACATTAACAATGCAAAGGAAAAACTTTTCCAATTTTATTACATAGTTGTCGTGTAAACATATCCCAAGTCTAGAAACTAAACAAGACCGAAACTAAACATGACCATGACAACTTCTATCAGGAAATAGTTATGGAAACTTGAATCTTAGATCTCTCAAATGACATAGCCTATGGTTAGTCAAGATTCAAGTTGGATTTAATTAAAATAATACCGTTTGAATCAACAAAAACAGTTAAAAACAGATTTATTCATATATTAATTGTCATTTTTACAACATAAACATGCACAATAACAACCTAAATCATTGATTTCGCAGGAAATGTAATGAGGTGCTAAATAGAGAAGTTCTTTGAGCCAATGTGATCATTTGGTGTCGTAATGAGGATGATAATGAAGAATATAGAGATGTTGTGATGTTGTGAATATAGAGAATATAGAGTGTTTATAATTGCTTATAGTGCTGGTTAATGATAATAAAATGAACAACAGCAAAATATTTAGTTTGAAGTTATTTTCCTAAAAAAGGTCTAACGCCACACTCAGAAGTTTGAACCAAAGTTTAGGGGATAAGCCTTCATCAAGCTACAACTCTTTCAAGTCAGCTTTATTTCTACAGCGCTTTCTATACAGATTGTTTCAATGATGCAAACAGAGTTCAATTCTGCTGTAAAGCAGCTCAAAATAAGACAATACCGTCATTGTTCAGCTGAACAGTCAACAAATTACAGGTGAGAATAATTAAATAAACAAGTTGTTTTCCACCATTGAAATATATGAAGAGTAAGCATGCATGCAAACTTGCTGTGATGAAAACATTCTTTATAGTTTGTTCATTGGTGTGCCTTGCATGATTTACTATCTAAAATGAATGCCATTTTTAATATTGTGTATGATGTTCAAAAAATAAAAAAAAGAGAAAAGAATCGGGTCTGTTGCTGCAAGAGGGAGGGGAAGTCATTTTGATTAAAAATTATCAGGTGCATGATTTCTTTTTTAAACAATTAATAATTTAGGTTTTTGATTTCATGGTGATTTTAAATTATCACATGTCATTTGGTTTTATGTTTAATAAATAATTGTACACTTAACCCCACATCTATTATTATTCTACCCATCCTAAACTAGCACTAAACATAGCGCTATGCTAAACTATTTGTTTATTATTTTGGAGTATGAGTTACACTCGCGTTGCTTGGTAACGTTCCTCGAGCGAGCGTGTACACGCCCACTTGTAACGACAGCGTTTCAGTAGTAGCCTAATGATAGTTTCGGGGATTGTTGAGCAAAAGGAGGATCGCGGTTAAGAAGAACTGCACCGTTTCGTGTTTAGTTTGTTTTTTAAATATGATAGTTAAGAAAGCGTCAAGAGTAAAAAGCACCGGGCGCAACGTGACGCCGCTGAGAGCCGCTCCGTCATTCTCCAGTATGAGGACTTTGCGTTTTTACGTCTAATTCTGCGATACTAATCGACTCGTTATAAATGTCATTTTTAACTCCTAGATTTCCAAACACATGGGTCTAAACGCAGTCGAAGTGCTCGTCGAGGTCGCCGGCTTTCTGGGTTAAAGGGATATGGATGCAACAAAGACAGGTGGGATTTATTACTAAATACTCATAATTACACCTGCCGCCGAGTCACGTGGCAACGACTCATGAGTTGTTGTTATTATTATTAGCCTAAATATTATGTGACGATCGCTCAGCACCTCGGGGCTTTAGGACTGATGACTTTTTGTTTTGGAAATGCTCAGATTGATCAACAAACCTACTTTAATATTAGTAAGTTAAAACTTAACGGTGGACTGATGATGGAGAGTCAAGTCATGTCGGAATGATCGTATTTACTAGTTGAACTCTGATGAACGAGTTACAACGGGGCGATTATTATAGGGTAAGAAAAATGTGCTTTTCACTCCTCCCATAGTGTATGATTGCAGAAAATAAATAAATAAATCTAACATTGATGGAGCAGCAGATTTTGTGTGAAAATAAATGTATGAGGTGTCGAGGTCTTTTACTCCACAGACACACGATACAAATACTTAAGCTAAAATAATGTGCTTTAAAAATGTCTAAGTAATACTTGTTCAAAACAATCAGTTTAGCAAAGTTTGCAAACTTTTCTGTTTATTTTGATAAATAAAATATCACTAATATTTTTTGTTGTTAAATAAATATTGGCTACTGTCATTATGTATAATATAACAATATATTTTAAAAAGTAAAGATTCTGAAAGCATTGAATGAGATCTCATAATAATTTAATATAGATTTACAGTAGTAACAATAAATTACATTTTATTATATGCTATGATTAAAATCATACTTTTTTAAATTATTTTTTATTATGATGATTTCATTATAAATATGGTGATTATCTCTAAGGTTTGATATATATTTCCCATCTGAATAACCATGTCATGTGAACAAATGTAAAAGTCAGTCATCTGTTTATTATCATGTTAATTATTGTGTCTTTCACCCCAAAAACCATACTTTTACATATCCGTCCATTACTGAAAAACTGTTGCTTTAATAACCTTCAACAAAACTGAACATCATAAAGAAGATCTTTGTTTTAAAATATATTCAATAATTTTATCGATTCTCATTTGCTTCTTAAATCTACAACATTTTTAAAAACATCAAATATTAGATCAGATTAGCACAGAATGCTGTCCACGATCACGTCAAGGATCAGAACAATTTCCACGTGCATCTTGAAAAACTAACCCATGTTTATGAAAGTGCTGCACGTTTTTGTGCATCTAGTGGTTTAGAGGAGAATAAAGTCAAAGGCGCTTTGAACCCCGTTGTATCCTACAAGTGAACACGACTTCCAGCAGGACCAGGAGATAATAGATAACGCAGTGCATAGATGTTTCTTTATTCCTAATGCCATATTGTGTGAATTTGAAGTTTCAGAGCAGTGAATGGAGGAGCGCTGACGTCAGGATGCAGGAGAGATCATGGCGAGGTACGAGTGCTCAGACTGAACTCTAGTAGGAGTGTAACAGAGGAAGAGTCACTATCCTCCTCTCTCTGTGTTCTCCGCAGGGCTCGTCGACCGCCCGCGTCTCGCAGGACTCCAGCCACGACTCCACCAGTGGGTTCTGAAGCTCCAGCTCAGTGTTCTGCTGCTTGTGTTTCCTCCGGCCTGTGAACGCCGTTCTCTGTGTCCTCAGGTCTCACGCTGCCCTCCGGTGTCTCCAGCTTTCTGCTCGACTGCTTGGATGTCGATTCTCCAACATCAGACGACGACTCGACGCTTTCGTCCATCGAGGAGTTTCGCAAAGCTGACAATTATGGTATTATTAATGCGTTTGAGAACTCTGATTAAATTAGGAGTGCTTCTCAATTGTTTGCAAGCAGTGCTGGTCCTAAACTTCATGTCAGTGCATTAAACAATGCAAATTAACCCTCATCCTTCCCTCGCACTTTGTAACACATCTTTCCCTCGCGGGTCAAAATGACCCGAAGCCCTAAAATTATACTTCTTTTTTTTATTTCTATTTTTTTTATTTTATATTTTGATAATATTTTTTGGGGGAAATTTTAAAAAAATTTGGGAGATTTTTTTGTAATTTTTTATTTTATTTACCTTTAAATTACTAGATTTTTATCAATAAATCATATATAGATAAATAAATAGTAATTTAAGCAAATTTTTCAACTTAAATTTAAAATAACTCTCAATTTCATGCATAACCCTTTTAATTCAGCTCAAAATATCTTACATTGGGAGTCTTTGCCGACTAGCCTGACTACGTCAGACTTCGTACTTCCGCTCAATTTCAGTTCGCTTCTGTACTCAGTCTGAGATAGCGACCGTTTTCCCCGTTTTCCTCCGGCCTCAAAACAGCCGGCCAATCAACGAACAGAGGGCGGGCTGAGTGCCGTGACGTAGATGCTGATTGTACCGTGGATGCGTAGATTTACTTCACATAATCTGCAAAAGTCGTTCACAGCCATGTTCACTCCGGTATTTCGCTCGATGGTTTTGTTTTCGCATCATACATGTGTTTACAGTGGAAGTTAGATGCGGCTGAGCATGCGCATAACACACGCTAAACGTTATGTGATTGGCTTACGGGTAACCAATGATTTTAAACTTCAGACAAGCGCCCCCCCGCGAGAAAGAAAACGCTTTTCAATTATGCCATGCCGGACTCTGTCTACGAAGCAAAGCGAAGTAGCAGAGTTTGGTATTACCAGGCTATTTGCCTACCTCTTGTGGAAAAAATAATTATATAGCATGATATTTCATGACACTAGATGGCGTTATAACTCTATATGGAGCAAATAAAGTCAGTTCACTTCAGTGTGCATTCAGATACACATGTAGACATTATTAAATCATTTTTTGATAAAGTTTTAGCATTTTTAGTTTGAATGTTGAGCATTTTTAGGTTTTTCTATGTGAACTGAAGCATTCCTCACGTTCCACTCATTCCTAAGGGCTCAAACTGACCAGAGAGAGGAGGATTTGTTACGTTTATAAATTTCAACCACAAAACTCCTCTAATCCATGCATTTTGTGTGTGTGTGTGTGTGTGTGTGTGTGTGTATTCCTGATTCAAGTGCGACAAACTACACAGTGTTAATCTGATTAACCCTCAATTTTTACAAATTAAAAAAAAAAGAATTTGAGGTCAGAATGACCCGAGGGAAAGAGGAGGGAATGGTGTCAGTAATGTTTCCATTTAATTCATCCTTTTTTTTTTCTAGCTTTAACATTAAAACAGCAAAAGATAAAATGATTTACTCACTATAAACATACTATAAACTATAAGAAATAAAACACAATTAATCAATAAACAAGTCTAAATGACTGACAAAATGGCGTTTCTGCTCTGACATCATCACACTGTCAGTAAATCTATCACAGCTGGAACGACTTTCCAAAGCCATGATACATATAGTTTACTCGAACGCTCAAGTAAACAACTAAGAAAATACATTGGAACTGGGGAAAATTGACACAGACACAAACACTTCTATCTATCTATCTATGTCACATAATTTGGTTGTCTGGGAGGGTGCTTTGTTAAAGTTAAAATATGTTAACATAAGATATCTCTTTAAAAATAAATAAATAAACGTATTTAAATCTTTTTAAAATTTACTTTTGCAAATAACCTTTGTTAAATTTATAGAAGTATTTGTTAATATTAATGGGCCAGAGCTTAAATATTTTTATTTTTTAACTAACAACTAAAAAAAAAAGATTTATAAATACTAACAAATATATTGCTCATTCATTGTTGTTCATTGTTCATTTTGACCACGAACCATGCGCTGTCACTTTAATTCAGCGCGTGCAGCACAGCAAAAATAGACTCGGTGTGGAAACGATCTCTGCACTGCTGTATACGCACCGCTCCTGGAACGGATCGACGGACGGCAACCGCGTGCAGTGTGAAAGCTATGGAAGTAAAATAATGTCAAATGTTTTTGAAACAAAAAGCCTGTTGAATTGCACTACTTGAAAAAAAATAGGCATTGCATTAACCATGCTTGCATTTTAATGCATTGTATTTTTAGGGCTTGCATTTTTATGGGCTGAAATTCAACATGGTTGAATATTTAAGCTGTGAATATTTCAATTAAAAACATTTCAAACACATTTTCATTATTAAAAATTCAATAATCCATATTCACCTTTCATATTTCACTTCCAAAATATTCAAACTGTTTAAAAATACAACCTATAATATTCAACAGGCAATTTTCGGTCCATTTTATTTCGCTTTGCAAATTCGCTTCCACAAATTCAGTGGTTCAAATTCGACAGTAAATTCAACGGAACTGCAGGAAAAGCAGTAGATTACCGAGATACTCTCCATCTGCTTTTTGTCGACCTCACCAGCAGGTGGTGCAAAAGCGCGTGTTGTTGACGAAGACCAGCAACAGTTAGAGCAAGCCATTCATTCATAAAATGAAAATGATTATCTGTGTCAGTATATATGCGGAAAAGATGATAAAGACACAAAAGCTGTGTTTATGTTTCATTCAATAACTTCATTGTTACTTTCCCTGTGTAGCCTACATGTCATCAGCTTTCTCTACATGAACAGGATTATAGTCGGTTTCCCTCAATACCTCACACTCGAGGATTCCCCTTCTGTCGGGACAAAACGCTTAACGTACTTTATGGACTAATACAGTGATATAAAAGACCAAACTCGCACCTTATTGGGGATGTAGGCTGTAGGCTACTATATAGGCTAGATGGACTAAGAATATGAACGTAACGCGCAAAGTTTCATGCAGAGCGTTTCGTGATATACTGGCATAAAATCAACACTTGATCAATACTAACACTTTCTCTTCTCTTCTCTTCTCTTCTCTTCTCTTCTCTTCTCTTCTCTTCTCTTCTCTTCTCTCTACAGTATAGTATAGTAGGCTATGCCTACGTGTATTGCATTAGCTTAAACTGGGAAGAGTCATAGCACTTGCATATTGTTGTCCTCCTATTGTTAGTTTAACTGTAAATCGCTTTGGATAAAAGCGTTTGCTAAATAAATGACTAAATGTAGCCTAATAAATGTAAAATTGGCTTGACATTGGACATTCGCACATTTAGGGACCGTCTCAAAAGTTGCATAAAACACTGGCATACACGTTTCTAACTTCAATAGCAAACTTTAATTGAATAAATATAAAAAATCCAAAGGGTGCGCATTATGCCTGACACTACATGAACACTTTATAGTTGGTTTTATGACTGTAAGTCGTTCTATTCAAATGCTATCGGAGTTAGAAACGTGTATAAGTCGTATACACTTTAGAGACGGTCCCTAAATGTGCGAATGTCCAACGTCAAGCCAACTTTATGCCAGTCTATCACTGGGAAACGCTCAGCATTAAACGAGTTTGGTCTTTTATATCACTGTAATTAGTCCATTAAGCTATACGTTAAGCGTTTTATATGTCCAGCTGGTGAATCCTTAAGTATTGAGGGAAACCCTAATAGCTTGCATGCAGCACATCGCCACAATATAAAGTTAAGGCAACTAAACAACCAAGAGAAATATATGTCAACCTCAAAAATGTAATATTGGATCTGTATATCCGCATCGGGGAATAACATTATAATCTTGTTTATGGTAGAGAAAGATGCTTGTAGGCTACACAGGGAAAGTAACTGTGAAGACACTGAATTTAACATAAAACCGCCGTCATAATAATCACAAATACACTTGCATTGCTGTTAAATGAGTTTTATGAATGAATGGCTTGCTCTAACTGTTGCTGGTCTTCGTCAACAACACGAGCTTTTGCACCACCTGCTGGTGAGGTTGACTAACAGCAGATGGAGAGTACGCTCGGTAATCTACTGCTCTTCCTGCAGTTCATGGATGTCAACGTAATATTTTCTGTCGAATTTGAACCACTGAATTTGTGGAAGCGAATTTTCAAAGCGAAATAAAATGGACCGAAAATTGCCTGTTGAATATTATAGGTTGTATTTTTAAACAGTTTGAATATTTTGGAAGTGAAATATGAAAGGTGAATATGGATTATTGAATTTTTAATAATGAAAATGTGTTTGAAATGTTTTTAATTGAAATATTCACAGCTTAAATATTCAACCATGTTGAATTTCAGCCCATAAAAATGCAAGCCCTAAAAATACAATGCATTAAAATGCAAGCATGGTTAATGCAATGCCTATTTTTTTTCAAGTAGTGCAATTCAACAGGCTTTTTGTTTCAAAAACATTTGACATTATTTTACTTCCATAGAAAGCTCTGACCTGTTAACATGGGCACGGAAAAAAAATACGCACTGCAAACGGAGTGTGTGAAACGGGCTTGGAGCAGTAGAGCGAGTGTTGCCATCTTCAGTTCCCTGTGAGCGTTTAAAAAACGGAAATATTTTTGTCTGGTTTTCATCTGGTTGACATATTTACCGCCGCGCGCTCTCTGTCCTCTAGTGCTCATCTGTATGTGACGCAAGTGTTTGTTTGTTTGTGTGTGAGTGTGCGCGCGTGCGAACTCATTGGGATAATTGTAAACGCGCAAACACCATAGACAGTATATAAACGGCAAACACAGACAGAAAAGACATGCCATCGTGGAAATAAGATAAATAGCATATTACTTAAGGGCTATTTAGTTTGTTTAATAAAATAACAAATTGTAATCTGGCGCTATAAAGAAAATCAAATCAAATTTACTGGGCGCCCCCCTTATATAATGGTAGGGGAAACACTGCAATTAATGGCAAAAAGAATGTTTGGAAATGTAAACTGATAATTCCTACTGACACACTACAGCAAAAGATAGAAATAACTGACTTAAAACCTTGGAAATTACAATCATCAGTGACAGAATGGAGAAAAACTCTTGAGAGAAACAAGTTCTTGCTCAGTTCTCCTCTGGCCAACGGTGTGTGATTATGATTCAGGCAGCATTACAGGTCAGAGGTCAGACTGGATCAGACCATCAGAATATTATCTGGTTGAAGAATCTGAGTTATGGTGAACTGCTCACATTATAGTCATATGGAAATGTATTGTGGTGTGTGCTGCTGTTCAACCCACAGAGTGGCACATGAGTCAGAAAGAAACTCTCAGGAGCTTGACAGATGCAGTTACTATAGAAAAACTTACTACCGCCCACTCGCTGTGTTCCTTCAGATGTTGAGGACGCTCTGATGTGTGTGAGGAACTCCACTCTTCTGGACCTCAGTCACGCTCAGGACCTCGCGCTCCAGCCGACGCCAAACCTCTCCTCCATTGCTGGTGCGTCTCGTTCAGGACTGATCACTTCACAGAACGCTTCAGTGCATGAAGGGCTGTGTGTGTTTCCTGCAGAGCTCTCATTAGACCCTGAAGAACTGTTCCTCAGCCGGTCTCCTGTACGTGTGCCCTCGCTGACCCTGGCCTCAGACATGGCCTCAGGTACTGTGTGTGTGTGTGTGTGTGTGTGTGTGTGTCAAGGTTATTATAGGTTTGCATTTTTCATTAGTTTTTATTTTTATTTCGTTTTGACTTTTTGTTTTCAAATTCAGTTTAGTTTTAATTAGTTTTTAAAGTGGGTTTGCTCGTTTAGTTTAGTTTTTGTTTTTTGAAAATGCTTAGTTTTAGTTTAGTTTTTATTAGTTTTAGTCTTTTTTTGTAATTTGGGTTATTTGTCAGGGGCAAGATTCAAAAAGGTCAGAATGTAATAATAACTCAACAAAAACATCATACAATTTTAGAAATATGTATTCAACAATAACACCAGTACATAAAATGTACATATGGGCACAAATATGAAAACAGTCTACACAAGACTCCGCAGTAAGTGCAAAATGTGTAAGTGACGTGTGCCAGGAAAAAACCTAAATAGCCAACAGACTAAAGAAGACGTACATGAACAGCATGTCTTCAAGCCACACAAGACATTGCTGTCAGAGTCAGGGATCTCGATCTGAGAAAAGAACATGAAAAATGAAAATAAACTCTAGAGGGTCAACACATTTAGAGGAACCATCTCAAAATGAGGCTACTCAGTGAGCATTAGATGTGCTGCAGCTCTATGGCAAATATACTTGACAGCATGCTTGCTTTTCTATGTTAAGTTTACATCAACTTGTGTCCAACATGGTAAACAAAAGAATGTAAGTAAACCCTTGCATTAATGAATCAGCTGTTTCAAATACAGCTTTTAAATGTTTTTAGTGTGTGTGCCGTGGGTGTGTGCGTGAGTGTGCACGGGTGAGAAAGAGAGAGGTGGCTATACCCTGACCCTATACAAAATTCACACCCCATTGAAATTCCTTTACCTCTTACATGATCAAATCCCACCGCTATACAATTTTCACAGGCCTATACTAAATTTACCCTATACAATACTCATCTGGATTGAAGCAGCAAACATTCAGTGTAAGTCCGGGACACGCGTGGCGTGCTCCATGTTAACGGCAGACACGCGCGTCTCAGGAAAACGCGTGCGTGCTAGAAATAGAACCGACAACTAAAATAGAATATGGAAAGAAGTTTATATGCCATTTTGACACGAATACATAATAATAAATGACATTTTGATGTTAGGTGCAGATCTAAATGTAATTAAAAAATATATTATCGATTTCCTAAAGAGTAAAAAAATGAGATAACATTATTTAATATTTGAATCACAGCTTATATAGAGTTTTGACATCGACAACCCAACTGCATTTTACTTGAAACTTGCTACTAGTTAACTTACACACACACACACAGACACACACACACACAGACACTCACAGACACTCACAGAGAGACACACACAATATGTGAAAAATGTGAAATAGTTTCTGTGAGAGATTGGACATCATAGACACTGACACACCGTCACTAACATGGTATGATATTTATTTACACAACTCCTTTTCAATATAGTGTTTAGTTGATCCTTCTCGTGCACTGTGAACTGAACTGACTGTACACACACACACACTGTAGTTTAGGGAACAGCCTCATGTTAATGTGATGATTTACATGTGTCTGTGCCGGACAAGCCCTTTGACTATTAGCCAAACGACACGAACATGATCATGACACGTGTGTGTGTGTGTGTGAAAGGCGCAATCGCTTCTCGGGTCGACATTAACATACAGACAAAATTGTATTCAAATATTTTTTATACCAGTTTTTAATGTGTGATTCTGTAAAGGTGTTCACGAAACACCAAACTTTCGCGAACTTGCTTTCAACGAACACTCGTTTTCATGGGGACGCGGTGTGCACGGACGGGAGGGTGTGTGTGTGTGTGTGTGTGTGTGTGTGTGTGCAGGCTGTGTGAGAGAGACCCGTGACAGAGAGACTGAGGGAGAGGAAAGGAAATGCAGATGAACGAATACGCTGCGTGTTTTAAATAGCGTTAAAAAAATAATAATAACGAAACACAATATGAACTAAGTTCGCCACGAATTAAGTCTATGTGTGGGAAACACTGCCAGTCGGAAATTATATGGTCGGAAATGTCAGCTCTGAAAGATATAACGTTATTTGCTCTAGCTATGCTCAATTGCTTTAGACATTGACAAAGACGAAACCTAAGGACATTTAGGGTAGACTGTACAGTTGAGACACTTTTTGCGTTTTGATTTTTAACACAAAAATAGATACTGAAATGAAGTGAATTTCCACATGACATTTCATTAGCTTGTAGACTAAGATATTATCAATCAATAATACCCACAAGTTTATTTTTTCCACAATTTGCTCATAAAAATAATTTGCTTTTTATCTCAACTGTACCCATATGTGGTACAGTTGAGACACCCGTTTTTAATGATGTAAAGGTAACTAACCATTCATTGTAAATATAAAAAATAAAGAAAATAACAATTGGGCAACATTTTTGTTTATTCATCCATTTATATTCATTCATTTTATTTAAATTTGCACTGGTTAAAATGTATAAAGCAGGAACAAGATATGAAACAATATTTCACATTCATATATACAAATATCACATTTTTATTTTTATTTGCGTCCTATGCTGGCTAATTACGACGTTTGACCTGTTATCATAACACTGAACAACTACACAATGTGTGTTTCCTAATAGAGCTCTATCGGGGGTACAGTAGATACACGTGTGTCTCACCCGCTGGCCACCTCGCACATTTCTCTAGATTTTGCAATGACCTTGCATGACACAATACCATGACATATGCCAGTTTTTAGGGCACAGAATAACGTTTGTGGTGATACCAGTTTAGCAGTCATATAGGGATAATAAGCTATTCATTGTGGAGAGTGCATGGTGAAGTGAAAGTCATACCTTAGAAAAAACACTTTACCCGATATCTTCGGATCGGAGATGCGTCCACTGTGCACATTTCCCACGATCAAAGCGGACACTAATACGCACGTGCACAGCAAAAATCACAACTTGTGCTTGCTGCGAACGCAGGTTATTTAAGGTGTCTCAACTGTACACAGTCTACCCTACTCTATAATTTTATTTTATTTTAGTTAGTTTTGCCAAACACACATTACAGGTTTAGTTAGCTATCATTTTTTTTGTAATGCCGTGTTTTTATTTTTATTTCAGTTAACGACAATGTTTTTTCCCACCTAGTTTTCGTTTTCTCGTTTGTTTTCGTTAACGATTATAACTTTACTGTGTGTGTGTGTGTGTGTGTGTGTGTGTGTGTGTGTGTGTGTGTGTGTGTGTGTGTGTGAGTTGATGAAGCTCTATTTAATTTCCTATTTTCTGTTTCTGCTGCAGGAGCTGAGTGTGTGTGTGTGTGTGTGTGAGAGTTGATAAAGCTGTTGTGCTGTGTTTCTGCTGCAGGAGCTGAGCTCAAATCAGCGCAGGAGAGAACGCCTGTGAACACCAGACCTGTCGCTCTTTACCCTGCTGTCAGAAAGGTGATTAATACTCAAACTGTGTGTGTGTGTGTGTGTGTGTGAACTGGCAAATGTGGTTCACAAGGACAAAAAGTCAGGTTACTCACCAGCATTACGAGGAAACCCTCGGTTTTATGAGGACATCTCAGTGTCTTCATAAACCTGAGGCCATATATGTTCTTTTCAAGCATTAATTAATGGCCATATGAAGTTTAAAAAAAAAAGAAAAAAAAAGGCCTTACAAACCATGTTGTGTATGTGTATATATTACAAATATGACCTTATATACCATGATGTGTATGTGTAAATTGTCCCCGCAAACCAGCCATTATAGTCACGAAATAAAATACTAAAATAACATCACTACTACTCGACCTTCTAAAAAAAGAAAAGAAAAAACAAGTTAGTAAAACTTTACAATATGTGTTCACTATATGTAATGTGCTTAACTAATGCATAGTTAATTTATGACCCATGAATAACTCAACCATTTATTAATGATTATTTAATCAGCCGCTAATAAAGATAAAATCTGTTGCTTTTCTGAAGTGCTAAAACACATTTCTCAAAACCTTAAACACAAATCCAGTTCTTCAAACTACATTCACAAAACTCCTGACTCTTCTGGCAGAATCAAACCATTGCCTCAAAACTTTTTCACCTGTTCTCAAAATCAAACAAAGCGTTCAGATCATACACACATCAGTCATACACACAGATCATACACACATCAGTCATACACACAGATCATACACACATCAGTCATACACACAGATCATACACACATCAGTCATACACACAGATCATACACACATCAGTCATACACACAGATCATACACACATCAGTCATACACACAGATCATACACACATCAGTCATACACACAGATCATACACACATCAGTCATACACACAGATCATACACACATCAGTCATACACACAGATCATACACACATCAGTCTGTAACACCTGATTTTAAAATAATGTTTTTGATGCTACATAATTACAGTTTTTCTCGATTGTTTACACACATTTTCTGAAAGCATGCCTCATATTCTCAGAACTCTACACACAAATCCAAAAAACACACACACAATGGGCAAAACCCCTCAATTCTCCTGCAAAATGAAACTTTACATTCAAAACAATGTTATTTCTTCTCAAAATGGTATTTTGTTTTCAAATGACACACACAAACCATCACATGAATAGACATTTATAAGAACCAGTTGAACACTGATGTGCTCAATGTAAAACACTATGATGAGTGTAAAACACTTCTTCTCCATTCATCATAATGACTTAGGCCTTTTTTGGTTCAGTGTTACACTTACTACAGACAGTACATACATAAGTGTGTTGTAAAATATCTGAGAATATTGTTTTTATACTCAGAACACAAATACATGGTAACGAATATATTTTATTTTTCCCACAAAAACAATGTACACAGTGTACATCCCAACCAACACAAAGTTGGACATACAGTGGTCTACATACAAAACAACAGAAGAATTTACTGTATACAGTTACAGTAATAAAAAAAAAAATCCAATGTTGGCATCCATTGCTCCATTGAAGAGCTGACCTGTTTCCCTTTTATGCTAAAGCTCTGATTGCTAATTGTAAAACTGTGTGACGGGTGTTTGCCCATGTGAAGAGTCAGTGTGCACATTTGAATGGCAGTGTGTTCCTTGTGAAAACAAGAGATTTTCTGCATGAAAATTGTGCCATAAGCAGAGAATTGTGTGTAGTGTTTTGAAAAAAGTGTGTTTTAGAACTGCAATTTGAGTGTAAAGCAGGAATTGTGCTTATAGTTTAGCAGAATTGGTTCAGGGGGCTGGTGAATGAGTTACATGTTGTGGTCATTGTGTCTCAAGTACCAGAAAATGTGTGTAAACAATCGAGAAAAACTGTAAGGGACCAGAGACTTTCTCATTTCAATGAGCCACGTGTATTACACCACAAATCAACATACAGTCAGTAACTTACAATGTACATATAGTTACACAGTTGCATGGGAAAAATCCAACAGTTCAGTTCAGACTTTTGTAGCAGTGTCTTTGGCTACTCAAGGTTCAGTCTTAAGTGACATAGAAGCAAGATGAAATAGTACTTAAGTGCCTTGTTGATGAGGCCCCATCTGCCTGCATCCGAGCTTCCCCATAACTGTCAGTAATGTGAACTGTAGTTTATAAAATGAACTATAGATGGCAAAAAGATGTTGTGGACAAAACGAAGACAGTTAATCCCATTTTTTGATCAAGGTCCTATCATGTCATCGCCTATGCTTCAAGACTCGTACAGGGAGCGGAAAAATCGTATTCTACAGCAGAAAAAGAGTGTTTGGCCGTGGTGTGGGCTGTAGAAAAGTGGAGGCAGTACTTGGAGGGAAGGAACTTCGAAGTACTCACAGACCATTCAGCCCTGACTTGGGTATTTAATCATAGGCGATGACATGCTCTAAACCATCAATGTCTTGGGTCAGCACAGCTCCTAATCCTATATCACTAGCATCAGTTTGTACTTTAAAGTCCTTAGTGAAGTCAGGTGGCATTAAAACTGGTGCTTGTTGGAGGGCATTTTTACAGTTTTTTCCAACTGCTTACACACAAAATCTTTTCATGTCACACGATTTTTGAAACCTCTCACTCAAAGTGCAAAACTACATGCCAAATCTGCAAAACCATAAGCTATTTCTCAGCCTTTGACTCAGTTTTCAATTGCATAAAACACTTTTTTCAAAACACTACACACAATTCTCTACCTAAAACACAAAGATCTATCAGGAAGTGACTTGCTTTCCTTTTCCAAACACAACCAATCAAAATGCTACACTTATTCACCAGGTCACACACACACACTCCTCACATGTGCAAACACTAATTGCTTAACTGATCACTAACCAATCACTGCTTTACTGTAGTATAGGCCTAAATAGGTCAAAGGTCAGATGATCTGTTTTGAACAATGGATTCCTGGGACCCACTGGGACCCCCCGAGTTTATGTTTGTTGTAAATAAGGGTGTATTTTTTCTTTTGCACAATGCTGTGAACAAATTAGAATTGCAAAGATCATATGCAGTCAAAATGTGAAACATACATATTCAGTGTCTTGTACTCAGTTACCTCACTAAATACAGTAATGAGTAACTTTACTGTATTTTTCAAATGGCTGTGCCAATAGTATATAGTGCTGTCTTGAGCATTTTCAGGTAGTGTCACCAAGATCTGACTTTTTTTGCATTGGAAAACATTTACAGAGTAAACTGTCATAATGAAAACATGACAAAGCCATTTGAAGACCTTGTTCATAAACAATGTGTCAGGACGTTTCATCTTGATGACACTGACACTTTCATTGGCATGAATACTTGCTTTTGAGGAATGAGCTATCCATTTTGAGCAAGTGACACGCTTTTGCAGGTTATCAACTAGGTTTTGCAGTTTGTACTAATTGTTTTGAGAACTGCATTAACTGTTGTGCAAATGTAAATAGTGATGTGAGAAATGCACCAAAGCGACTGAGAAAAACTGTATTTACTGTATTCTAAAGAATATACTTTTGGTTTACAGTACATATGTTTATGGTTTTGTTGTATGCTACTGTAAACAGCAATAATGTTAGACCTAATAAATATTTTCTGTTTCTACATTGCATTGGTGTTTACAGTGTACTTGTTACATCAGATTACTTTCACTGTAGAACATTGTATTGAAATGTAGATACAGTATAAGCCTATGAAAGACCAAAGAGCTTTAGATTTAGAACAGCAGTGTTTACATGGAATATACAAAACTGTATTATTATGAAAGAAGTGTTTGCCATTTGATGCAAATGCTTCATTCTGACATGTGTTTATGGCATTTTGAATGCAGTGTTGCATTTTGAAGGAGATGTGAGGCATTTTGCATTTTGTGTGTGCAGTTTTGAGAATTGTGTGTAGAGTTTTGAAAAAAGGAGACTTAGTTTTGAAAACGTGTGTAAGCAATTGGTAAAAACTGTAAGATCATTAAAAGCATTCTGGCACTCAATGGTCCAATCCCAAGCAGTGTCTTTAGCCTTTAGTGCATGTAAAGGTGCTGCTCGCTCAGAAAAGTGAGATATGAAACGATGGTACCAACTTGCAAGACCCACAAACCTTTGTACCTCCTTGACATTCTTGGGTACCGGAAAATCACGGACTGCTTTGACTTTAGCAGCTTCAGTACGGACCCCTTCTTCAGAAACGACATGTCCTAGATATGTGATGGTTTTATGCAGCATGGAACACTTCTTGAGGTTGAGTGTTAATCCTGAAGCTTCCAGTTTGGCAAAGAGTTGTTTGAGATGTTGGAAGTGGTCTTGAATGTTTTTGGAATATATCACAATGTCATCAAGATAAACAAAACAGAACTTCCCTAAATACTCTCTCAGAACGTTGTTCATTATTCTTTGAAAGGTTGCAGCAGCGTTTTTGAGGCCGAAAGGAAGACGAACAAATTCAAACTGGTTGTTTTTGGTGACAGAAGCAGTTTTTTGTATACTGTCTTTATCCATTCCTACCTGCCAGTAACCAGACTTAAGGTCCAATGTGCTGAATACAGTCGCTCCATACAAGGACTCCAGGATATCTTGAATCTGTGGCATTGGAAATCCATCAAGAGGAGTCTTGGAATTTAATGCTCGGTAGTCCACACAGAAACGGGTACTACCATCCTTCTTTGGCACTAAGACTACTGGTGCTGCCCAAGGGGATACAGAAGGCCTTATAATGCCTTTGTTAAGCATATTTACTACTTCTTCGTCTATGAACTTTTGCTTGGAGACGGAAACAGGGTAAGCTTTCTTACGCACAGGTACCTCATCGAGGGTATGGATCCGGTGACGAATTAAAGTAGTCTGTCCTAAATTATCCGTGCATACTGTTGGCCAATCAAGCATTAGACCCTCTAGTTGACGTCTTTGCGCTTTAGAAGCATCAGCTCGATCTACTAACTCCTTTATGGTGGCAAGCGTAGGGGAAGTCGTTGGCACTAAAGGTAATGCAAGGTGCAGACTAACTGTCGGCGAGGGTGAAGAAGTGTTTAAAGTGTAGATTGTATCGCATTCTTCAGGCAGTGTATACGTAGAGTTTTTAAAATCAAGGAGGATTCCTGAGGTCATCAGAAACTCAAGCCCCAATACAACTGAGAAAGTCAAATCACAGTCTCTCATCACATAGGCTCTTAGAGGATAGTTATGACCATGGATTGTACTTTGCCAAGATATCTTTCCTAAGGCTGACTGTACATAACCATTAGCAAGGGAAAACGACTGTCCTCTACTTGATTGCATGACTTCATGTTTTGATGTCAATTGTTGCCAACATGACTTGACTCTTGCACTAATGAATAAGTGCTTCCAGTATCCAGTATTGCTTGATATTGGTGGCCTTTGATAGTTATGGGCAATGTTAAGGTTGTTATCGGCTTTCCGTCGTTCTCTGAAAAGACGGCAATATGTGGATTAGATTGTCGTCCTCTTGGGAATTTATTGGTTTCAGCAGGCTTAGAGGTATTTTCTTGATGTCTTTGCCTCCAGAAGGCTCTCTCCTCACCCATATCTCTCTCTATGAGCGTTCCTACACGTACCAGCTCATCCACAGTAGTTGCAGTACCTCTCAAAATACTGGCTATCCTTGGATTGCAGTTCCGGAGTGCTGCTTGGAGAATCTCACGTTCCGTCATAGCTGGCTTCAACCTCAAACATAATGCTCTGTACTGGTACGCAAACGTCCTGATGCTTTCATCAACTCTTTGTTGCCTTTCTCTTATTCTTCTCTCCACCTCAACTTCATGATCTTCAGATAAAAAGGATTGAAGGAAAGCAGACTTAAATTGTGACCATGTTCTTACCTTCTTCTTCTCTGCCAGCCACCAGTCTTTAGCTGTATACGTTAATACCGAAGGAAGCATGGATAAAATTTCAACATCATTCAGAGGCTGTATAGCCAGATACTCATCGCATCGCTCCAGATACGTAATGGGATCTTCTCCGTCTAAACTTCCGAACTTTGGAAACTCTAGTTTGATGGGGGTCTGGCAATGTACAGGCCGAAAAGAACTATGGGTTGCTACCGTGTGGTTAAAACCTGGAGTAGAAGTGGCTCCCCCAGAAGACTGAATTAGAGATCTCAGCTGGCCATCTCTCCGTTTCAGGCAATCCATAGTCACTTGTCCCAACTCCTGGACTTTAGTTTCTAAAGCGACTTTTACTTGGCCGCATCCAGCCTCAAATTTGGCAGATAGTGAGTTTTCTAAACGCTGCATATCTGTGTGATGGTCCTTATGCAGGCCTAATATGTGTTGCAACTGACCTTCAATAGCAGTCATCCAATTACTTTGCTCATTCAACTGGCGTTGCATATCTTTAAAATGAACATCAGAGGAACCTTCTAAACCCTCCACTCTACTTTCAACTTTATGCATTCTTGAGGCCATTATCATAGTTAACAGACTTTCATCTTCTTCATTTTCAGGAGGAGGAGGTAACAGAGAATCATCTAAATCACCTTCTTGTTCTACATTTTCTTGTTCATTTTCCAGATATAAATTACTGAGAGAATGAATAAGGTCTCGGACAGGCTCACGATGCCTAGTGAAATTTTCTGAAGAATAGTCTGGGCTTAAAGGAACATCACCCTCTGCCTCTCTTTGAATGAAGGCCATTTTGCAACCAACAAACCACTAAAAGTAACCTTAGCTTTAAAGACCCAAGTTGATAGCAATGCAATGACACCTCAAAATATGGTCACAATAAAAACACATATGTGGCATGACTCATTGAAAGCAGAATTTGTGTCTCTCCTCAAGATTCAATCAAGTTTTGCTTTTTCTTTCTTTGGTCCCTGTTCGGGCGCCATATATTAGGTAACACCTGATTTTAAAATAATGTTTTTGATGTTACATAATTAAGGGACCAGAGACTTTCTCATTTCAATGAGCCACGTGTATTACACCACAAATCAACATACAGTCAGTAACTTACAATGTACATATAGTTACACAGTTGCATGGGAAAAATCAAACAGTTCAGTTCAGACTTTTGTAGCAGTGTCTTTGATTACTCAAGGTTCAGTCTTAAGTGACATAGAAGCAAGATGAAATAGTACTTAAGTGCCTTGTTGATGAGGCCCCATCTGCCTGCATCCGAGCTTCCCCATAACTGTCAGTAATGTGAACTGTAGTTTATAAAATGAACCATAGATGGCAAAAAGATGTTGTGGACAAAACGAAGACAGTTAATCCCATTTTTTGATCAAGGTCCTATCAATAGTCCAGCTGCCAGCTCAGGCCTGCATGTTGAACCCTATTTGAGTCAAAGAACCTCAGGTTCCTCAAATGAGGGAAAAAAGCAAGACAGCATTGGTGAGAAGGCTCCTCCACATAGACAGTATAAAAAGTGGACAGAGCCATCTCATTGGAACTCAATTGAGACAAGTGAAGCCCATTTTTAGCGATTTTTTAGGACTTCCGTTCCTGACGCACAGACTCAAACAGAGCTTGACGACGTAGATGTGACGTGAGCAACCCGTCTGTCTTCTAGTAGCTGTGCCAAGAGAAATCTGAATCATTCCCTTCAGAAACTTGCAGAGACGGAGAGTGTGAGTAGGAGCTGTCCATGAGCTAGGAGCAACTTTTGCTAGGTATTCTGATTAATTATTTTGTAATTTTGCCTCCACGTCCCCCCGATTGCCCGCGAGCTTCTCCTCCTGTCCATACGGTAATCTCTCTACTGTGAGACAGAGAGTCGCGTGGTTATAACGCAATCGTTAGCCTACTTTTACAAAAACGGCTTCTAAGGGGCCATAACGTAAGCTACAAGGTAATGGAGCATTTTATACATTGTCGTGTTTCTTTAGAAATAAATAATGGACAAATGGAGTCTTCAAACGCCTCAGATGTAAAGTTATTCGCTGTCAAAGTGACGCCAAAATGAATGGGAGTCAATGGGATGCTAACAGCAGGTGATGGTCTGCTACAAGATGGTGGCACGCGGCCGGCTTCAACTTCCGGTCGACTTCCCTTTTAACCTTTAGATATCACCATGAAAATTACTGAGTTGATTACTTACATCAAGACAAACAAAAAAATGTATTACAAGTTTTTTTAATGGTTTGTTAACATGGGCAAACGGTGCATGATCTAATTACGTATATGTGCTAATTTGCATAAATACCACAACAGATCTAAACATTGGGTATAGCCAGGAGAACATGTCTTGTTGAATCTTGTTGCCACATAACAGTAAAATACTAAATGTTAAGGTCTGAATGGAACCCATTTAGGCAACCCATGAGCATTAATACATAGAGTCAGGAAGAAGTACTTTAAACCAGCCTTTATTAATGTTTAAGAGATGGGGTTTGGGACTGGGTCTGTGGCACCTGGCTATACCCAATGTTTAGATCTGTTGTGGTATTTATCACAAAAAAGACATTGTTTGTCTTGATGTAAGTAATCAACTCAGTCATTTTCATGGTGATATCTAAAGGTTAAAGTTTTTACCCTATAGCTTGTTTGCATATGACGTCACGTCACTGCGTTGCCATGGCGCGAAATGCAGATGGAGGGCAGGAAGTGATGTGCTACATTTAGGAAGCACTATAACAAACTCAAAATGCCTATGTTTTGCGTCGTTTATGGTTGCTCAAATCGATCAAACCGAGAAACCACGAGGAGTTTTTATCGTGTACCAAACGTTGTTGTTAATAAGGGGGAAAAATGCAAGAAATTGACCGAAAAACGCCGGAAAAAATGGCTTGCAAACCTACGCCTGCGGTCGGGAGGGGCCGAGTCGGGAAATGCCCGTGTGTGCAGGGATCACGTGGGCGTCAGTTTGGTTTGAAATGTGCTGGGTACAATGACGCTTTATTTATTTTTTTCTCTTTCGCACAGGTCATGTTTTGAAAGACTATGTCCTGTAGCTTACTAATGTAAATAAATAAAAATGTATACAAAAATGTGATGATGTCCGACTCGTTTTATTAAGAAGAAAGCCTTAAGTTTTCAAAAAGCATTAGACATATGACCCACTCTTCTGCTTCATAAGTAGGCCTGCATGTTGACAATATGACATGACGTGGTTTAATGTTACAATGATTACCAAATTTCTCTCTCATATTGCTCCTCATAACGGTCAAAAAATCGAACCAAATGTCAAATTATTATGGAGGTTATCTGACATTAATCTGACGTTATCTGGCGTTTCTGCTTCACATTTTCAGCAGGGCAGCGGAGCGGCTGTGGGTTGACTCCTCACGGTTCTCATGGGCTTTATAAGTCCTGAAAAAGCTTTATGGTTTAATGTAGCCTACCTAAACAACGATCACCAAATTTCTCTCTCATAACCACTGAAAACTGTAAAAAAAAAAATCTAACCCAAAGTCCAATTATTATGGACGTTAAGTTAAAAGTGGTGGGTACAAAATGACTTGTGACGAAATCTGGTGGGTGCGCGTCCCCACCGAAATCGACGCCTATGAGTATTCACTTCGTCAAAGGTGAGTTAATACAACTTATGGGGCTATGTTTGTGTAACGTACCAGTTTCCGAACTTTGTAAAGTCAAAGTAATTGTTTCTTCTTTTACTTGAAGTTACTTGAAAGTTACTCTTTCAAGATGGCGCACGGAAGGCGAGTGTGTGTTCATGTTCATGTTCAGCTCATGTTCGAGCTGACTGCAGCATTTTCTCCGCTGGGGATTTGATCCTCCAGAGAAACCAAGCAAAAGTGATCGAAGTGCCTGTTCAGTATTACAACAACGAGAAAGCTTACGATTATCGTCAATATGGAAGATATTAAAAAAACTCTGGCCTCAATCCAACTAGAGGTCGGCAAAATCGCAATGCAACAAGCGGCTCATGAAACAGGTGAATCTACTACAAGCTCAGGTGAGCGGCTATGAAGTTAAACTAAAGAAGAAAGACGATCAGATCAAAGAATTGGAAAAGAGACTGGATGATGTAGAGCAATATTACCGTATGGATGATCTGATTATCTCTGGATTGAAAACACGACACCGTGCCTATTCCAATGTCGCTGCGGGAAACAATGCTGATGATACAACAGCTGAGACGGAGACCCTGGAATTCCAAGTTATCCAATTCTTCGGTAGTAAGGATATTCCCATTCACAGTAATCAGATCTCGGCCTGTCATACACTCCCTCGGAATAAAAAAAATAGTCCTACTCCACCGGCAATCATAATCCGCTTTGTCAACAGAAAGGACAAGATCGGCTTGTTTGCAACAGGGGCTCAAGTTAAAAGGCACGGGAGTGTTTGTGAATGAACATCTAACGAGGAAAAATGGAAATATTGCTTATGCAGCGCGGCAACTGAAAAAGGCTAAAAAGATCAAAGCGACCTGGTCTCGGTGAAAGAAATGGACGAATTGAACTTGTACAAATGATGATTAGAGATGAGTCACAATGTGAGCTGTGGATGTGCGGACCAGGGTTGGGGAGTAACGGAATACATGTAACGGCGTTATGTAATCAGGATACAAAAATACAGTAACTGTAATCCGTTACAGTTACGTCAAAAAACGTAGTAATCAGATTATAGTTACATTTTGAAAAAAGGGGGAATACTTTCAGGATTACAATGGTTTAATTTAAAACTAAATAAATCAGTATTTTGGCATAATAACACTAGCTATATTAAAGGAGAACTCCGGTCAATTTTAACATTGAGCTCATTTTTTTGTACATTTGGAGTGCTGTCAATACAGAGAACAACTACAGAAATCGGTGTTGCCTACACCGAGTTATTCTATTTTTAAAATATGCACCCTGTTGACTTCAATGGGGCAAGTACTAAACCTGCTTTTAGCCTCTTAACATCCTTGATGTGTCATTACAAGTGCACAGAAAATGTGACTGATTCCTTCAGAGTGAACACGGGTGAGTCTGACTGCAGTAGATGTGAAAGAAATGTATAAAAATGATGTTATTTAAGCCAGCGCAAATACCTTTGTTTACATCCTGTTTTTCGGTTGAAGTCCAAAGTAGTCGATTGCCGAGTTCACGCGCGTGATCATAGGTATTAAACCTATGCGTGTGAACTCTGCAATCGACTACTTTGGACTTCAACCGAAAAACAGGATGTAAACAAAGGTATTTGCGCTGGCTTAAATAACATCATTTTTATACATTTCTTTCACATCTACTGCAGTCAGATTCACTCGTGTTCACTCAGAAGGAATCAGTCACATTTTCTGTGCACTTGTAATGACACATCAAGGATGTTAAGAGGCTAAAAGCAGGTTTAGTACTTGCCCCATTGAAGTCAACAGGGTGCAAATTTTAAAAATAGAATAACTCGGTGTAGGCAACACCGATTTTTGTCGTTGTTCTCTGTATTGACAGCACTCCAAATGTACAAAAAAATGAGCTCAATGTTAAAATTGACCGGAGTTCTCCTTTAAGCGCTGCTTGATTATACAGTAGTTCCTGGTTCTGTTGCCAGTAATGACTCACGTGTGCCACCCGCTGGTGCATGCGCAAATAACAGCCTTCTACAATCTCCTCAGACGCAGATTGAATCACTGCTGCTAGTAGAAACGATGCTGCCTGTGGGTAAAATCGCTTTTAATTCATGGAAATTCCGCTGCTATTTTGTAGAAATTAGGAGAGTAGCTTTTTTACTACCCAAAATGTCCTTTTTTAATCTTTTCTCGCGTAACGGGATGTTCGCTGTCTAGGTATAGTAGGGGAACTCCCACTGCCAATGCCACAAGTTCAGTCAGGCAAATTAAGAAAGATCACGGCTTTAGTCAACATGTAGGCCTATTTTAAAATAAACTAATATGTAGATTGTGTAAAAATTTGAAATGTTGTGTTTTTATTTTTTTTGTTAAAAATTTGTTAAAAATAAAACAAAATAATCTGTAATACCATACATTAGCCACTAGATGTCTGTATATCCCTTTACATAAATATATATTCAGGCCTGTGTGTATATTTAGCAAATATTGTACACTGGACCAAATTCTTAATAAATTAAAGTTTATTTATTTATTTTTTAATAATATTTCTTCTTGCTTGACTTTATTTATATACGTGACCTTGAAGTAATCCAAAAGTAATCAGTTACATTACTTTCATATTATAGTACTTGGATTACATACTGAATACTTTTTTTATGAAGTAATTTGTAACTGTAACGGAATACATTTTTAAAGTAACCCTCCCAAGCCTGGTGCGGACCTACTACTTAATTTTTTTTTTGTGTGTCATTGATTGTGGACGATGATTACTCAATTCTCTGGGACAGATGGAATATTCAGTTAACTTTGGTTATTAGCCTTTTTGAAGTAGGAGGCCTTCTCAACCAGGGGACATTCAGTTTTTATCACGTGACTCTGTGTCGATTCTCTTGCCAGCTTAATTTCAATGGCTTCTATTGACTTGCCCATCTCTGACGATAACTCTTTTATTTTCAACCCGTTTGAGCAGAACATGGACAGTTGTGGCATCTATGATAGTTTCTTTAATCCTGATGTAAATCAACCTAATTTAAACTTATTAAAACTGTCTTGTAACTATTACTCTGAAGGGCAAGTAAACTCACTGCATCAAACCATAAACTTTTCTAAAAATCTTTTCTCTACTTTCCACTGGAATATTCGTAGTATGTCTAAAAATCGTGACGAATTGAGAACTTTCCTGTCTACCTTAAGTTTTTCCTTCTCAGTCTTGGCCTTTTCTGAGACTTGGCTGACTGATGATGTATTTTCTTTATTCCCCCTACCTAATTATGTATCATTTCATTCTTGTAGAAAAAACAAAAGAGGAGGGGGTGTCTCTCTATATGTTTTGGATTCCTTTGATGCTGGTGCTAGAGATGATCTTAGTGCAGAATTTGACACCACTAATGTCTATATTTATTGAAATTCCATCTTGTCAGCAATTCAATGGTAAGAGCATTCTGATTGGATGCATCTATAGACCACCAGATTCAGACCATAACACATTTATTGATGCACTTCAATCAACACTTGAGTTAATAACCAAAGAAAGCAAATTATGTTTTTTACTCGGTGACTACAATATTAATTTACTCAAATGTGATTTAACACAAACAGTTGATTTCTTAAATGCACTTCATTCTTTTAATTTTTTCCCTCTTATTACTAAACCTTCCAGAATCACCTCCTCATCTGCTACTCTCATTGATAATATTTTGTTTAATTCTTATAACTTTGAGGTCACTTCAGGCCTCCTGATGTGTGATGTCTCTGACCACTTTCCTGTCTTCCAGTTTATCCAATCCCGCCAACTAATATCTAGCTATCCTAAGAATGGGCCAAATAAATATTGTAAATTCTCTAGAAACAGCATTGATCATTTTAAGTCTGCCATTGGCAATATCATATAGGATGAGGTACTTGTGTCACAAGACGTTAACAGTGCATACAGCTTATTCTTAAAGTCTTTAATAAGGCCTTAGATTTATCATTTCCGTTGACGAGTACAAAATCCAGAAATAAATACTCTAAGGGGAAGCCGTGGATATCTGATGAACTAAAAAAGCTTTCCCGGAAAAAAAACAAAACTTTATAGGAGGTCTATTTTTAACCCTTCCTCAATTAATACTGAAACTTATAAGAAATGTAAAAACCACTTCACATCTTTAGTAAGAAAAGCAAAGAAAGCATATTATTCAAATCAATTTGCACAAGCTTCTAAAAGCATTAAGACAACATGGCACCTCATTAATCACTTACTGAATCGTACTAAATCCCTATTTACTGCCCCTGTAGTAATGAACAGTAAGAAGGGGGTTCTCTCTAACCCTGTAGATATTGCTAATGGCTTTAATGATTTTTTTATATCGGTTGGTTCTGAACTAGCATCTAGCATTAATGGCTCGGATATACACCCGTTCTTTAATCAAAGGTCAGTATCCTCCATTCCATAATTTTGACCCACCAACTGTTCAAGAGGTTTGTAATATTATTTTATCACTTAAAAATGCAGCCCATGGTTATGATGGCATTAAAAGTGTTCTTATTAAAGAGACAATTGACTATATCATTAAACCTCTCACTCATATTCTCTCACTGTCTCTTAAAACTGGAATTGTCCCTCGGGATTTGAAAGTTGCTAGGGTTATACCAGTTTTCAAGACTCCAAGGAATTTAGTAATTATAGGCCAATATCAATTCTCCCGTGTATATCGAAAATCTTGGAAAGACTTGTCTTTTCTAGATTATTTAATCACCTGGATGCCAATAATATTTTATACAAACATCAATATGGTTTTCGGAAGCGACACTCGACTGAGCATGCCCTCATTCAACTTGTGAACTATATTTCTTCAGCTCTTGACAATAAAAAAATTGCTCTTGGAGTCTTCCTGGACCTGAGTAAGGCATTCGATACGGTCAGTCACAATATTTTGATTGCTAAACTTAGCAGATACGGAGTGGAGGATGTTGCTTTGAGATGGTTTAGAAGCTACTTAGCTAACAGAGAGCAATATGTAGACCTGAAAGGCTATACCTCCATGAAGTCACACATTATGATTGGTGTCCCTCAAGGATCAATTTTGGGGCCTCTTCTATTTTTAATTTATATTAATGACATGGCCACGACTTTTACCAAACTCCTCCCAGTACTATTTGCAGATGATACAAATCTTGTAGCTTCTCACCAAGACTATATAATCAAAACGGTCAATGGGGAACTATCTTCCATTGTGGAATGGTTTCAATGGAACAAACTTAGCCTCAATATAAAAAAATGCAACTTTATGATTTTTTGTAATACTAACAAACATTACCCTATAGAATTATCTAAAATCTTTATTAATAACACTCAAATCGAATTGGTTCAGCATACCAAATTTTTGGGAGTCATTATAGATAGTGGTCTTAAATGGTCTAACCATATCAACTTCGTATCTAAGAGGTCAGCTAAAATGCTGGGTATATTGAGGAGGGTTTGTCCTTTAGTTCATTCCTCAGCTTTTTTAACCTTATATTATAGTTTTTTGTTCCCATTCATTAATTATTGCAACATTGTTTGGGCAGCTACCTATCCTACTTATCTGAAGAAATTAATAGTCATACAGAAGAAATATCTTAGATTTATTTCTCATTCAAATAGATATGCACCCTCGGCACCCCTTTATAATAAATTCAAAGTTCTCCCTATTGATAAGGTAAATATTTATCAAACATGTCTATTTATGCATAAGTCTATATATAGGAAACAAGATCTTCCAGACTCCTTTCAGAATTTGTTTATCCCCATCTCACATGTACACTCATTTCAAACTAGACACAGCAATAATACTTTACTCTTACCTTACACACGAACTGCAAGACATCAATTTAATATTTCTTTTAGAGGTCCTTACCTCTGGAGTGATTTAAGTCCATCGTTGCGATCAATGTCCTCTTATTCTGCTTTCAAAAAGCATTTGAAGAGACTACTATTGCCAGCCTGATGCCTTTATGTATTCTTTCTAGGTATTGCTTGCTCTTTCTGCATTTTTACCTAGATTGATCATCTTTTATGTTATTGAATTGTTGTTCTGTATTGGTTATTTTTTCTGATTATGCTCTTGCTTTGTTTCGTTTGTTGTTTGTTTTTTTATTTTGTTTCTTTGAGTGTTTAGTCTGCATGTCTCATGAGTTAATATGAGCAGGAGTGGAACTCTGTACAAGCCTAGAGTGGCTTCGTTCCCTCCTTGCATAGTTTTGTACTTGTACTAAACATGTGCTAAACAATAAACTAAACTAAACTTCTTTTCTTTGAGTTTGTAAGTTACCCCTGTAACTGAAGACAAGCGTAATGTTACAGGCAAATCTTTCAATTCAGTTGAAAAATCGCTCCTCTTCATAACGTAAGGATCACGTCCAACATATGTTTCAATTTTTTGTTACATCTTTCTCTTGTAATAGCGTCTAAAGTAGTACGTTCAGACTTTCCTCCATCTCGTCCATTCCGCTCTTCACTTCCTGCCCTCCATCTGAATTCCGCGCGTCATCACAATCACACGACTGCAAACCACCTATTCACGTGAGAAAGAGAATGAGTAGGCGTATGAATAGACTATATTTGGGTCTTTTTCACAACTTTCCCCTATAGGGATTCTTCGGGACTTTTTTTCCTTACTCAGGACATATTGAGGATACAAAATCAGTTGAGTTTGCTTCTGTTGCAATTTGTTCAACCTTTTTTCATAAAATGACTGGACTATATATAAACACTACAGATAATACTACATCAAAAATGGAGAACAAAGCCTCTTACACACACTCTTCCTCTTCCTCTTCGTCCTCCACCTCTTACACACACTCTTCCTCTTCGTCCTCCACCTCTTACACACACTCTTCCTCATCCTCTTCCTCTTCCTCCTCGTCCTCCACCTCTTACACACACTCTTCCTCGTCCTCTTCCTCGTCCTCCACCTCTTACACACACTCTTCCTCATCCTCTTCCTCTTCGTCCTCCACCTCTTACACACACTCTTCCTCGTCCTCTTCCTCCTCGTCCTCCACCTCTTACACACACTCTTCCTCATCCTCGTCCTCTTCGTCCTCCACCTCTTACACACACTCTTCCTCATCCTCTTCCTCTTCCTCCTCGTCCTCCACCTCTTACACACACTCTTCCTCATCCTCTTCCTCTTCCTCTTCGTCCTCCACCTCTTACACACACTCTTCCTCATCCTCTTCCTCTTCCTCCTCGTCCTCCACCTCTTACACACACTCTTCCTCATCCTCTTCCTCTTCCTCTTCGTCCTCCACCTCTTACACACACTCTTCCTCATCCTCGTCCTCTTCCTCCTCGTCCTCCACCTCTTGCACACACTCTTCCTCATCCTCTTCGTCCTCCACCTCTTGCACACACTCTTCCTCCTCATCCTCCTCGTCCTCCACCTCTTACACACACTCTTCCTCATCCTCTTCCTCTTCGTCCTCCACCTCTTACACACTCTTCCTCATCCTCTTCCTCTTCGTCCTCCACCTCTTACACACTCTTCCTCATCCTCGTCCTCTTCGTCCTCCACCTCTTACACACACTCTTCCTCGTCCTCTTCCTCGTCCTCCACCTCTTACACACACTCTTCCTCCTCATCCTCCTCGTCCTCCACCTCTTACACACACTCTTCCTCATCCTCTTCCTCTTCGTCCTCCACCTCTTACACACTCTTCCTCATCCTCTTCCTCTTCGTCCTCCACCTCTTACACACACTCTTCCTCGTCCTCTTCCTCTTCGTCCTCCACCTCTTACACACACTCTTCCTCGTCCTCTTCCTCGTCCTCCACCTCTTACACACACTCTTCCTCCTCATCCTCCTCGTCCTCCACCTCTTACACACACTCTTCCTCATCCTCTTCGTCCTCCACCTCTTACACACTCTTCCTCATCCTCTTCCTCTTCGTCCTCCACCTCTTACACACACTCTTCCTCGTCCTCTTCCTCTTCGTCCTCCACCTCTTACACACACTCTTCCTCGTCCTCTTCCTCTTCGTCCTCCACCTCTTACACACACTCTTCCTCGTCCTCTTCCTCGTCCTCCACCTCTTACACACACTCTTCCTCCTCATCCTCCTCGTCCTCCACCTCTTACACACACTCTTCCTCATCCTCTTCCTCTTCGTCCTCCACCTCTTACACACACTCTTCCTCATCCTCTTCCTCTTCGTCCTCCACCTCTTACACACACTCTTCCTCGTCCTCCACCTCTTACACACACTCTTCCTCATCCTCTTCCTCCTCGTCCTCCACCTCTTACACACACTCTTCCTCGTCCTCTTCCTCCTCGTCCCCCACCTCTTACACACACTCTTCCTCATCCTCATCCTCTTCCTCCTCGTCCTCCACCTCTTACACACACTCTTCCTCATCCTCTTCCTCCTCGTCCTCCACCTCTTACACACACTCTTCCTCATCCTCTTCTTTCTCGTCCTCCACCTCTTACACACACTCTTCCTCGTCCTCTTCCTCCTCGTCCTCCACCTCTTACACACACTCTTCCTCATCCTCATCCTCTTCCTCCTCGTCCTCCACCTCTTACACACACTCTTCCTCATCCTCTTCCTCCTCGTCCTCCACCTCTTACACACACTCTTCCTCATCCTCATCCTCTTCCTCCTCGTCCTCCACCTCTTACACACACTCTTCCTCATCCTCTTCCTCCTCGTCCTCCACCTCTTACACACACTCTTCCTCATCCTCTTCTTTCTCGTCTTCCACCTCTTACACACACTCTTCCTCATCCTCTTCCTCCTCGTCCTCCACCTCTTACACACACTCTTCCTCATCCTCATCCTCTTCCTCCTCGTCCTCCACCTCTTACACACACTCTTCCTCATCCTCTTCCTCCTCGTCCTCCACCTCTTACACACACTCTTCCTCATCCTCTTCCTCTTCGTCCTCCACCTCTTACACACACTCTTCCTCGTCCTCTTCCTCTTCGTCCTCCACCTCTTACACACACTCTTCCTCATCCTCTTCCTCCTCGTCCTCCACCTCTTACACACACTCTTCCTCGTCCTCTTCCTCCTCGTCCTCCACCTCTTACACACACTCTTCCTCGTCCTCTTCCTCCTCGTCCTCCACCTCTTACACACACTCTTCCTCGTCCTCTTCCTCCTCGTCCTCCACCTCTTACACACACTCTTCCTCGTCCTCTTCCTCCTCGTCCTCCACCTCTTACACACACTCTTCCTCGTCCTCTTCCTCCTCGTCCTCCACCTCTTACACACACTCTTCCTCATCCTCTTCTTTCTCGTCCTCCACCTCTTACACACACTCTTCCTCGTCCTCTTCCTCCTCCACCTCTTACACACACTCTTCCTCATCCTCTTCTTTCTCGTCCTCCACCTCTTACACACACTCTTCCTCGTCCTCTTCCTCGTCGTCCTCCACCTCTTACACACACTCTTCCTCATCCTCTTCTTTCTCGTCCTCCACCTCTTACACACACTCTTCCTCGTCCTCTTCCTCCTCGTCCTCCACCTCTTACACACTCTTCCTCATCCTCTTCCTCTTCGTCCTCCACCTCTTACACACACTCTTCCTCGTCCTCCACCTCTTACACACACTCTTCCTCATCCTCTTCCTCCTCGTCCTCCACCTCTTACACACACTCTTCCTCATCCTCTTCCTCTTCGTCCTCCACCTCTTACACACACTCTTCCTCGTCCTCTTCCTCCTCGTCCTCCACCTCTTACACACACTCTTCCTCATCCTCTTCCTCCTCGTCCTCCACCTCTTACACACACTCTTGCTCGTCCTCTTCCTCCTCGTCCTCCACCTCTTACACACACTCTTCCTCATCCTCTTCCTCCTCGTCCTCCACCTCTTACACACACTCTTCCTCGTCCTCTTCCTCGTCCTCTTCCTCGTCCTCTTCCTCCTCGTCCTCCACCTCTTACACACACTCTTCCTCATCCTCTTCTTTCTCGTCCTCCACCTCTTACACACACTCTTCCTCGTCCTCATCCTCTTCCTCCTCGTCCTCCACCTCTTACACAGTTAAATAAGTTTTAACTCTTAAAGTTTATAAGTTAACATTAGTTAATGTATTAACTAACATGAACTAACAATGAGCAATACATTTGTTACAGTATTTATTAATCTTTGTTAATGTTAGTTAATAAAAATACAGCTGTTCGTTGTTAGTTCATGTTAGTTCACAGTGCATTAACTAATGTTAACAAATACAACCTTTGATTTTAATAACGTATTAGTAAATGTTGAAATTAATATTAACTAAGATTAATGAATGCTGAAGAAGTATTGTTCATTCTTAGTTCATATTAACTAAGGTAGTTATCTAAAGTTAACTAATGAACCTTATTGTAAAGTGTTACCCATTATAAAAACACATGCAGGAATGTGTGCTTTCAGTTTATTTTCAGTGTCAAATATCACGATCAATGTGTGTATTTTAGATGTGTCTGAGCATGTGTGTGTGTACAGTATCATAACTCAACATCCACAGTAAAATGAAAACATTTTCCTTTTCAGTGTTTTGCAGAGAAAAGAAAACTGCTTAAATGCAGAAAAGTGACGTTCAGTGACATCGTGAGCGTCCGGAACACACACACACACACACACACACACACACACACACACACACACACACACACACACACACACACACACACCGTCCTGCTCAACATAGGCCTGTTAACACAGGAAGTGAGCCTCATCCACTTCCTCATTAGTGCATCATCATGAGGGATTCAGCCATTAGATCTGAGACGTGGTGCTCTGGCTAGCAGAGTGTAATTGTCCTGAGCACTGTAAGCCTGGAGCGGGGCATCAGGTCACGGCTCGAGGACAGCTTTAGGCCGTGTGCTGAAACTGCATTAGAAGATGAGGGATGTGATTTGTCAGATAAACAGCAGGCACAGACGTGGGCGAGTGTCGTTCTGCATCTCTGGAGCCTTGAATCGCAAAAAAAAAAAAAAAAGTTGCATGACCTCACGTCTGTCTGTGTGTCTGTTATGCGCATATCTCTCGAACCGTTAGTCTGATGGATTTCAGACTTGACGGGTGTCTTGCTACGGGCACGAGTAAGTGCAGTGCCAAGTTTGACATTGTTTGGATTAGAAATGCAAAAGATATCGGTAAAAGAAGCACTTAGAAGGCTGTGGTTTAAAAATACACATTCTGACATAAACACTTTGTCAGCTACACTGTTTACTTCTGAATATTATATTTTATTCACGGCCATCATTTGTAGTAGCCTATTCACACACTGTTTGCTCAAGCGTAGCGTATCGAGTTCACTGTGTAGCTGCTCCCTCAATCGTCGCACTTATTCATTTGTGGATGTTAACTGAATCTGTAAGTCACCTACGCTGTTTACTTCTGAATATTATATCTATCTATAAATTACAGGAACGTCTTTCTGTCTGTGTGTGTGTGTGTGTGTCTGTTATTCACATATCTCTAATAACGCGTTGAAGTCAAGTCAAGTTTATTTATATAGCGCTTTTCACAACATAGGTTGTATCAAAGCAGCTTCACAGTATTAAATTAAAACAATACATCAATGTTTGTTTCTAATGGAACGTCCATGTTTGGTAATGCTGATCAATAGTATCGTTGATTGATTAATTAAATTAAATATCCCCAAATATCCCCAACTGAGCAAGCCAAAGGCAACAGTGGCAAGGAACCGAAAAACTCCATCAGGTGACCTAATGGAGAAAAAAAAAAACCTTGGGAGAACCCGGGCTCAGTCGGGGGCCACACAGAAATACGCGTTGTTGACGTGTTAAAATTCGCGTGTTTTTGGCCCTCTTGTCCTCCCATATGTGTCTGAGCGTGTGTGTCTGAGTGTGTGTGTCTGAGCGTGTGTGTGTGTACAGTATCATAACTCAACATCCACAGTAAAATGAAAACATTTTACTTTTCAGTGTTTTGCAGAGAAAAGAAAACTGCTGAAATGCAGAAAAGTGACGTTCAGTGACATCGTGAGCGTCCGGAACGTGTCGAGCCACAAGCGTGTTCAGATTGAGCTCCGGGATCAGCGGGAAAACCGGGATCAACCGGACAGAAGCGGATCCTCAGATAATCCCGTGAGATTCTTTGACTTTGCAGATGCGAGTGAGAGAGAAGCCTTTTTCCACAGACTGAAACAAACACACTCGTTCACGTTTCCAGCCAAACCGGTAACTTTTTCCCGTATTCCCCATGTAGACGCTTTTACATTAACAGGGGATTCATCTTCCTTTGGGAATGTGTTTCTGTTCCCATAGATCCTGTCCAGCATCTGAGAGGCTCTGACCAGCAGAGGGCGACACTGCTATTATCATCTCAACATAAGCAGTGTTTTCAGCTTCACTGTTCCTGAGGACTTCGAGAGGGACGGACACTTATTCATCTGGGTGAAACAAACACAAGGGATGATTAATATACATTAATATACACTTATATTAATATACACTTATGGAACATGTGTACAATGAAGTCAAGTTATGTAATATGAACTTAACTGATGATTTAACTGATGATTTTAATGCATAGTCTCGATAACGAGAAGCCAACAGTGGAATAGATGAGATTTTACATGGAATTTAATGGGAAGAGAACCTTATAAATGAAATTATTTATACTAGATGTTGATGTGTAAAAGATTAGTATATACTAAAAGCGAAATAATAATAAAAAAAACATTGTGCAACTGATCTTGATTTACCGAATTATTTTGTGCATAAAAAGGATGAAATGCTATATTTAATGACTATTATAAGGACAATCATGCTTTGGTGAATCATAAATATGACATAGTATACTAAGTCGTAATTATGAGATTAAAATGACCAAGTCATATTTTTGACCTTTTTTCATAATTGACAATTTTTTTTTTCAATTATGACAAACTACGTAACAATTATTTAAAAAGTCGATATATGAGTGGAAAAGTCGAAATTAGCCATAATTATTACTTTTGATGTCCTAATTTCATTTTCATTTCATAAATATGACTTGGTGCGTCATTATTTCGACTCTGTGTATTAATTTTGATGAATGATTTGTGTGTGTGTGTGTGAGTTTGTGTATGTGTGCCTGTGTGAGTGAGTGTGTGTCTGAGTGTGAGCGTATGTGTGAGTATTAATTATGATTTATGATTTGTTTTTCTCGTGTGGCGGAAATAGGTTTCCATACAATACAGATTAAATACATCGCTTTTAAATGTAACCCCAAAACATCAACACAGCCATTCTGACCACGTGGTCTAAAAACCAAAATATCAGCCAATCAGGACCGCGGAGGGGAGCGCCGCAGATAATCGGCCAATCGGAGCGCAGTGGCGTTGCCAAGCAGCTCGTGTGACTAACGGCAGTCATATGACTGTCCCACAAATGGAGTCCGTGTGCTGGAGTCGAGTGAGCCTCAGGAATTAAACACAAAAAGGAGTTTTTCCTTCAAATCGTGGGTCCATTATGGCCCCCACGCTGTTTCACAAGCTCTTCAACAAGAGAAATGCGCTTTCACCGCCCGCGAAGAGCAGCAAAGAGGACTCGGTGTTCAGGTACGTGTCGAGCAGCTTCCGGAGAGCACACAATATCACACACACTCGAGTGTGTTTTCATACATCTCTGTGGATATATCTGTCTGAGTTTGAGTCGTGTTGTTGGTGGTTTGGTAAGGTTTCCTCCATCTGTAGCCTCTGCGTTTAGCCTTACGCTGATTGGTTCGTTAACCCTTTGTTGGTGCACGTCACTTTTCTCTAAACGTATTATTTATTCCAGAAAGCTTTTGTTTTTGACTCAGTTATTGTGTTCTCTAATAAAACGCGATGTTGTTGACTCTCATAAAGGCCAGATTTCACTGCGTTCAGTGAATGTATTTACCGTTGGTCGTGATATGTTTGCGTGCGTGCGCGAGAGAGACTGCACGTGACCGCGTAATCAAACAGGCTCGCGCTGTCAGTGCATTCACGCGTTCATCGACTCTGGGTTTAGTAGATGTGCAGAAGATCTCAAGCATGCAGATATGTGGATGTTTGAAGTATTTAATTGCTGTGCACTGAGCACGCTTCTGCATAATGAACATTGCATTAACAATAAGCGTTGAAATCATTTCTGTTGCACACTGACTTTCCTCTTCATCTCATTGGAGTGCTAACGTTAGACTATAAGCGTTTGGAAGTAAGTTTGGGATTTAGATAATCCTTAAGTAAAGCTCCAGTGGTTCTCGAGCTTCATTAACTCCAAGGACCGTCATTGTCAAAGACTATATTTGAAGATCCTCATTATATTTATATTACTTCTGCTACAGTGAAAGAGCTACTTATTGTGAATGCATTTTATTTATGGAAACTAGGAGTGGGAATATTTGGATCCACTGATACAGGAGCTGAATGGTTTGCACTGTTTATTACTGGTGAAATATATTTACTGTTATAGTTCATAATGTAGTTTTTTTGTAAAAGGATTTTACCCACAAATTTTCACTCTGTAAAATGTTTTAGCACTTAAGAATTGTGTGTGTGTGTGTGTGTGTGTGTGTGTGTGTGTGTTAGTGTTAGGGGTGTAACGGTACACAGAAGTCGAGGTTCGGTACAACATGAAAAAGCAACAAATCCTCAATTTATTTATTTTAATTTATTTTGAACTGACAATAGTGCAAATCACAGTTCATTCCAACTAGCGGCATTAAGTGTGTGTTGTACAGTGCTGTATTAATAAGCACAGAGCAGTACACACTCTTGCAGAACTCATATTGTTTTGAGGGGCTGATAAAAAACAAAAGAGCATCGAAGGAGAAAACAAGTTTGTGTCCTTTTTCAATTTTATACAAAGATTGACATCAAGCTTCCTTGTGTTGTGTAAAGTCTTGAGCAACAAAATTACCACATTGTAAAAACACAAAAACAATGAGTGAGCAAACATTTAGGTGAGATAAATGCGATAAAATAATAATAATAATAAAGAAGAAGAAAAAAATGTGTAATATATATATATATACACGTTTCCTTGCCCTTTCCTCGTCTGGAATTCAAACTTTATTATTCCCTCATGCAGTGTGTCCAGTTTATCAAAGATTAAAATGAATTCAATTAAATAAAACCTGCAGTTGTTGCAACAGATTAAAATAAGAAATATGATCTTAACTTACTGTACATCTTGAGATGTGTTGGTATCGGCGGCATAGGCCATTAAAAGCCCAAACGGGGTCAACCACTGAAAGCATGTACACTACTAACTCTAGGGTGTAGGGTCAGTGTAGTGTAGGGTCAGTGTAGTGTAGGGTAGTGTCAGTGTAGTGTAGAGTCAGTGTAGTGTAGATAGGGTCAGTGTAGTGTAGATAGGGTCAGTGGGGGTCAGTGTAGTTTAGGGTAGTGTCAGTGTAGATAGGGTCAGTGGGGGTCAGTGTAGTGTAGATAGGGTCAAAGACATCAAACACAGTTCAGTGCTGCAGTATTGGAGTGTGTGTTGTGACCTCATGACCTCTTGACCTCATCCTGATCTGCTCCACTCTCTTCTCACGCATGGCAATGATCACAGAAAACATTCAGATCTGTGTTCTGATCCAGAGAGAGCTGTTGTCATGTATAGATATGAAACTGTAGGAAACTACAGACCTATTAGTGTTTTAATTAGTACTTAAAAAAAAAAAAGTTTAAGGCGCGAGTGACCCAAAAAGTTTGAGAACAACTGGATTAAGTGTTCAATTAAGTTTAAAAATTTGACAAATTCTGTGACTTCACTGTTTTTTTAAATGGGTGCTGTCTTCAAGTGTGTGTTTCTGTGTGCTCATGACCGGAGAGAGTGTGTCAGATGAGATGATTGTGATCATGATGTCAGCATGTGTCATTCTCTCATGTGAGTGTGGATTGTGGTGTGTCTGTAGTTATTCTAGGACAATAAGGAGGAATGTACAAGAGATTTTACTAGCGCTGCGTGATTAATCGTTAAAATATGGCGATCTGGATTCAAACACGCACACAATCTTATTCCTGAATCACAGCGAACATTCAGATCTTCTGATCCAGAGAGCCGTTGTCATGCACAGGTATGAACCCGCATTTCAACGTCATCTCGCTATTTCAACGTCATCTCGCTATTTCTACGGCATTACTCCATTTCTACGTCATTATGTCATTTCTACATCATTACGCCATTTCTACATCATTACGCCATTTCTACGGCATTACACCATTTCTACGGCATTACGCCATTTCTACGTCATTACGCCATTTCTACATCATTACGCCATTTCTACGGCATTATGCCATTTCTACGGCATTACTCCATTTCTACATCATTACGCCATTTCTACGGCATTATGCCATTTCTACGGCATTACTCCATTTCTACATCATTACGCCATTTCTAATCATTACGCCATTTCTTCGTCATTACGCCATTTCTACGTCATTACGCCATTTCTTCGTCATTACGCCATTTCTACGTCATTACGCCATTTCTACGTCATTACGCCATTTCTATGTCATTACGCCATTTCTACGTCATTACGCCATTTCTACGGCATTACTCCATTTCTACGGCATTATGCCATTTCTACGGCATTACTCCATTTCTACATCATTACGCCATTTCTACATCATTACGCCATTTCTACGTCATTACGCCATTTCTACGGCATTACTCCATTTCTACATCATTACGCCATTTCTACGTCATTATGCCATTTCTACGGCATTATGCCATTTCTATGTCATTAAGCCATTTCTACGTCATTATGCCATTTCTACGTCATTATGCCATTTCTACGTCATTAAGCCATTTCTACGTCATTACGCCATTTCTACGTCATTATGCCATTTCTACGTCATTACGCCATTTCTACGTCATTACGCCATTTCTACGTCATTACGCCATTTCTACGTAATTGTCATTTCTACGTCATTACGCCATTTCTACGTCATTATGTCATTTCTACATCATTACGCCATTTCTACATCATGTAATTTCTACGTCATTACGCCATTTCTGCATCATTACGCTATTTCTGCATCATTACGCCATTTCTACATCATTACGCCATTTCTACGTCATTATGTCATTTCTACATCATTACGCCATTTCTACATCATTACGCTATTTCTACGTCATTACGCCATTTCTACGGCATTACTCCATTTCTACATCATTACGCCATTTCTACATCATTACGCTATTTCTACGTCATTACGCCATTTCTACGTCATTATGTCATTTCTACATTACGCCATTTCTACGTCATTACGCCATTTCTACGTCATTACGCCATTTCTACGGCATTACGCCATTTCTACGTCATTACGCCATTTCTACGTCATTACGCCATTTCTACGTCATTACGCTATTTCTACATCATTACACCATTTCTATGGCATTACGCCATTTCTACGTCATTACGCCATTTCTACATCATTACGCTATTTCTACATCATTACGCCATTTCTACATCATTACACCATTTCTATGGCATTACGCCATTTCTACGTCATTACGCCATTTCTACATCATTACGCCATTTCTACATCATTACACCATTTCTATGGCATTACGCCATTTCTACGTCATTACGCCATTTCTACATCATTACGCCATTTCTACATCATTACGCCATTTCTACATCATTACGCCATTTCTACATCATTACGCCATTTCTACGTCATTACGCCATTTCTACGTCATTACGCCATTTCTACATCATTACGCCATTTCTACATCATTACGCCATTTCTACATCATTACACCATTTCTACGGCATTACGCCATTTCTACGTCATTACGCCATTTCTACATCATTACGCTATTTCTACATCATTACACCATTTCTATGGCATTACGCCATTTCTACGTCATTACGCCATTTCTACATCATTACGCTATTTCTACATCATTACGCCATTTCTACATCATTACACCATTTCTATGGCATTACGCCATTTCTACGTCATTACGCCATTTCTACATCATTACGCCATTTCTACATCATTACACCATTTCTATGGCATTACGCCATTTCTACGTCATTACGCCATTTCTACGTCATTACGCTATTTCTACGTCATTACGCCATTTCTACATCATTACGCCATTTCTACGGCATTATGCCATTTCTACATCATTACGCCATTTCTACGGCATTACTCCATTTCTACATCATTACGCTATTTCTACATCATTACGCCATTTCTACGGCATTATGCCATTTCTACATCATTACGCCATTTCTACATTACGCCATTTCTACGTCATCACGCTATTTCTACATCATTGCACATGCGCAGTCCTTTCAGTTTCGTTTTTTAATCCGATCAAGTGTTCACATGTTCTCTCGATCGGATTGGAAAAGGAATAAAACACCACCGCTTTAAATCCGATCGAAATGTCATTGTGATCGAGCTCAATCGGATCGATTAAGGTGTTTATATGAAGGCTTTCAGTGCGATTGAGCCGTCGATGCGATCACTAACGGGTCATTAGCATGTAGACGTCTCCAGTGCTGGAGTCTGAGTGAGTGTTGACCAGCTGCTCCTCCAGCTATTATTGTCCCGTTGGCTCTGGTGGAGCTGAGAGGAATGTGGCCTGGAAACATTCCCATGCATGCGTTCAGAAGCGGCTAGCGGACAGGAACTGCGTCACGGTCTGGATGGTTTCTTTACGTAACAACATGATCCTGTCTGACCTCCACACACACACACACACACACACACACTCGCTGGAGAGGTCCAGCTCGGCCTGGGTCTCGCCTCACACACTCATGATGTTCTGTGAGTTTAGCTCAGCGCTATTCTCATCAGCGCGGTGTGCGGAGGACTAGCGAGGATGGGGACGCGCGCGGGTCCGGCCGCACAGACGCACAGGTACTGACGCCGGCTCGGGTGTGTTGTGTTACGCTCAGCAGATTAAGGACTCCTCCTGAAATAACAGTTAATCCACTGTAATGAGGACAGAGATCCTCATCTTCACAGTCTAATGTGGGGGAAATGGCAGTCGTTATTACTGTAATGATGAATATTATTGACAACACTTTATTTTACTGTCCGTGTTACATGTGCTTACCATAGTACCCTAACCCTATAGTACATGTAGTTGCTTTGCTTAATATTACTCAGTACTTAAATATATAATTACACTGTGACACGGACACCTTAAAATAAAGTGTGACCATATTATTTATAGTAGTAGCCTAGTACTAAACAATTGTTGCAATTGTTAATTTATGCGGATGTCCAGCAGTGTTGTGCATTACGAAGTAATTCATTACTGTAATTTAAGTACTTTTCCCTTAAAAAGTATTGTCAAGTCACCTTTATTTATACAGTGCTTTTTACAGCACAGAGTTTCACAGCAGCTTTACAGAGATAACAGGACAATAATGCAACAGAGTTTGTTTCTAGAAGAAAACAGCGTCACAGTCCAGCTTAAGTTCGTTCAGTGATGGTTCATTTCTGTGATTAAAGTTATTTAGTTCATTT
>CM040806.1:35720099-35725099 GCA_022829025.1 Squalius cephalus | reverse complement strand
TCTCTCTCTCTCTCTCTCGCTCTCTCGCTCTCTCGCTCTTCAACTGCAGTTCATCGACTGGCCACTAGAGACCGGCTCCAAAAGAGTCATATTTTCCATATTTCCATACAGTCTATGGTTCTCACTCGTGTGTGTGTGTGTGTGTCCTCAGCTGGTCCTCGCCGGAGCTGGAGCCCAGTCAGATCCGGCTGATCGTGTATCAGGACTGCGAGCGGCGCGGCAGGAACGTCCTCTTCGACTCCGACACCCGGAAGAGAAGCATGGAAGACGCTCCCGTCACGGTGAGTGTGTGTAGGGATGCAGCGATTAACCGATTTCACTATTACCCGCGACACGGTTACTTAATCGTAAAGGCTCTGCTACACCGTAGCAGTGTAAGTAGCTGTGCTTCGCCCTAATATAGTCCCAGGTCAATCTCTGCCTAGGAAATCACCCAGTGTTAATCTGCATCGCTGTTTGTACTCGTTGTGAATACGCAGGCCACAAGAAGTAATTTTTTTTTTTTATTTTTTATCACTTTTACTCACGACATGCTAGCTGACAACAAAGGATTCCATTCATTATGCTAAGCTAAGCTAGCGGTGGCGCTGCCAAACTAAAACAATGCAAGCACTGAGACAAAAATGCGTTTGTCCACCGATCTAAATGTGGGAAAGACGGTGAATAAGCCCTATTTCAAAAACGGTGGAGTGTTCCTTTAAAGGGTACATAACATGCACAGTTTCACCTAATCTCATGTTAATCTTGAGTACCTATAGAGTAGTAGTGCATCCTTATTATATCCAAAAAGTGTTTAGTTTTATTATATTTATAATAGAAAAATACAGCTTTCCGATTCTCTCCGGAAAAAGCCGAGGTCCTGGAGGCGGCGCTATAGAGTCAAGCGGTAGTGCTTGATTTCCAGCAAAAGACAGAAATCTGATCCAGTTGTACTTACATGAATGGGGTCTTTTATCACTGGGACCGCTCCACGTTTTAATAGCAAACGATTTGCAAATCCAGCGTCGACCTGAGCCTTGTTAATAAAACATTCGTCACTGAAACGACCAGAACACACAACCGCACTTCCTACACTCCGTTGCTGCCCCGGAAAAACAAACGGCATCCACTGTTCCTGTAACACTGGGTTCTTTGGAAAACTGAACACGGTAAGCTTTCCCTCACATCCAAAAACACACTTTTTTGGAGACATTCTTGAACAAATCCTATGCAGCGCTGCCGATGATTTCCTGTTGAAGCGCGTTGATGTGCGCGGTCTCGCTCTCCTCTGGTCGACGTGCGCGCGGGTGAGCTTTTCCGAGAGAAATGCTCATATAAGGAGTTCCACTGTGATCTACGTCATTAGATCCACGGTCGAAAAAAAACCAGCCGAAACTTGTACCAACCCGGAAGTAAGATTTTCAGCATAGAAATTCTCCGTTATTCGTCCAAAATATTTTTTTTAAACTTTGCCCATGTTTAGCATGAGAATCCATCTCTTTAACACTGTAAACAACTCTGAATACATGAAACACCATTGTACCCCCCCTTTAAATAAACAGCGCCTGAGATCATCATCGCCACCCTCTGTGTGTGTTGTTCCAGCGCGACGTCACAGAAAAGTAGAAACCGTTTCTGAAATAGTCGTCGCGTGTCGCCGTCGCGGCTGGATAGGACAAACACTGATTAACATGGAGAAGAGCCTTTTATCGAGACTCGGAGGATTCTGCCGTTCACACTTGAGTAACTGTGGCAGAAGCTTTATTTCTCAGCCAGTTTACAGCAGCCGCTCTTCTAGAACATTACGGCCACACGTGTGCATCACATTTATTTACATTTTCCTTGTTTATTCAAAAATATTCTCAAACTTGGTAACTGTATCATGAATTATCTTATATACTCCGATTGTCGAATATGTGGAAGTGAATGTGTTGTCGTTTAAACACCTTCATGATGACCGTTAGTTGATATATCGAGAAGAATCTGTCAGATTTACACCGCGTGAATTCATCCATCCTCACACACATAACAGTAGGAGACCAGTGGACATGGGATAAGAACACACAGTTCATCTGGCATGAATAAAACACAACGTCAAAGTCCAATTATAATTGAAAGGATTATTATTGCATTATTAAAGCAGAATTTGAATTAAACAAACTATATGTCTTTTTTTATATAATTATATTCGTTATATAGAATTACTTCATTTAAATGCCTGAAACCTAAAATAGACATTATGTGGTGAAACCGTGATTATTCCTACAGAACCTGTCATGGTTGCATCCCGGTGTGTGTGTGTGTGTGTGTGTGTGTGTGCATTCCTTCACATCCACATGACGGGAGGCGTGTCTCTGCTCTCGCTCTCGGTCACGTCTGCAGAGTGTTTGTCATGAGCTGTCATGTGACCACACACACACACACACACACACACACACACACACACACACACACACACACACACACGATCTGACTCAAAAATGAACGTTTTCCAAACCTGACTGCGGTCAACGGGTTCCAGCTGATGCTGGTGTGTAATGCAGCCAGATGAATAATGAACTGTGTGTGTGTGTGTGTGTGTGTGTGTGTGTGTGTGTGTGTGTGTTGGGGAGAGGCTCTGGAGACGCTAAAGCTGCAGTCACATGACACTTTAGAGAGAGAGAGAGAGCAAACGGCCCTGCTCACGAGTTGTTAAGGAAGTCATATGACCGTCTCACATGATCGAGTTCCTTTGTGCTCTTGAGGGCAGATGAGGCTCGGCATGAGCTGTTAATGACACAGACACACACACACACACACACACACACACACACACACACACACACACACACACTCCAACACGTCACACAGATCACTCTTTATTCAATCACATTCACTGAATACACTGGAGATAAACTGCATTCAAGTTAAAGCATACAAAGTGTGTTTGTACACGCTCTGTCACATGACGTCACACTAACTCCAGCATACACTCGCCAAAACATGACCCAAATAATCATTTCACTTTTCCTGAGAATGTTTTACAGAACAGTTCAAAGTCTTCCCCCAGAAATGAGCACTCGCCTCGTGTCGCTCCAGAAGTCTCTTCTGCTCACCAAGGCTGCATTTATTTTAGTAAAAATACAAAAAAAAAAAACAGTAATATTGTTAAATGTTATTCCAGTGTAAATCATCTGTTTTCTATGTGAATATATAGTAAAGTGTAATTTATTCCTGAGATCAAAGCTGAATGTTCAGCATCATTACTCCAGTCTTCAGTGTCACATGATCCTCCAGAAATCACTCTAATATGAGGATCTGATGATTATTATCAGTAGCGCTGGTCCGAATACCATTTTTTGAGCTTCGAAGCTTCGGTAGTAATGAACATCGAATATTCGAAGCTTCGGAGAGAGGGGGCTGAACATATTCTTCTCTCTAATAAAGGCAGGAATCTCTATGTGTCTGTATGTCCGTTTGCATTTTGATTATTTCGAGAACCGTTCATCCAATCGACTTCACAAGGGAGGGCAGTGTCGCATTTGGTGCAATATAGATGGACACGCGAGACGCCACACGTTCTGAATTAATAAACTTTTAGTAAACTACAGAACAGCGCGAGCGGGAAGCGGCGCATCTCACACGGGCAGGGCTTATGCTCCGAGAACGGACACACACACACACAGGTCTGTTAACTTAAGCAATGCTTTTAAGGTAGTCTAATATTTTTCTGACTAACAAATTACTGACACAGTAAAGGGTAGATTTAAATAAAGAAAAAACGAAATTTAAATAAAGAAAAACGAAATTTAAATAAAGAAAAACGAAATTTAAATAAAGAAAAACGAAATTTAAATAAAGAAAAACGAAATTAAGTTAAATTAAAAACGAGATTAATTTAGATTGATATTAACGGGTAAAAAGGCGAATACATTTTGTTTCTATTATTCTATTTTCCACAATGTCAAAGAAACGCAGCTTAACCCAAAACACACACTCCGCTGTTCTGCACTTCTGTCCACACACACTCCGCTGTTCTGCACTTCTGTCCACACACACTCCGCTGTTCTCATGCACTTCTGTCCACACACACTCCGCTGATCTCATGCACTTCTGTCCACACACACCCCGCTGATCTCATGCACTTCTGTCCACACACACTCCGCTGTTCTCATGCACTTCTGTCCACACACACTCCGCTGATCTCATGCACTTCTGTCCACACACACCCCGCTGATCTCATGCACTTCTGTCCACACACACTCCGCTGTTCTCATGCACTTCTGTCCACACACACTCCGCTGATCTCATGCACTTCTGTCCACACACACTCCGCTGTTCTGCACTTCTGTCCACACACACTCCGCTGTTCTCATGCACTTCTGTCCACACACACTCCGCTGATCTCATGCACTTCTGTCCACACACACTCCGCTGTTCTCATGCACTTCTGTCCACACACACTCCGCTGTTCTCATGCACTTCTGTCCACACACACCCCGCTGATCTCATGCACTTCTGTCCACACACACTCCGCTGTTCTCATGCGCTTCTGTCCACACACACCCCGCTGATCTCATGCACTTCTGTCCACACACACTCCGCTGTTCTCATGCGCTTCTGTCCACACACACTCCACTGTTCTCATGCGCTTCTGTCCACACACACTCCGCTGTTCTCATGCGCTTCTGTCCACACACACTCCGCTGTTCTCATGCACTTCTGTCCACACACACTCCGCTGTTCTCATGCACTTCTGTCCACACACACCCCGCTGATCTCATGCACTTCTGTCCACACACACTCCGCTGTTCTCATGCGCTTCTGTCCACACACACTCCACTGTTCTCATGCGCTTCTGTCCACACACACTCCGCTGTTCTCATGCGCTTCTGTCCACACACACTCCGCTGTTCTCATGCGCTTCTGTCCACACACACTCCGCTGTTCTCATGCGCTTCTGTCCACACACACTCCGCTGTTCTCATGCGCTTCTGTCCACACACACTCCGCTGTTCTCATGCGCTTCTGTCCACACACAC